>JAVFBX010242792.1:0-10349 GCA_034783855.1 Mopalia kennerleyi | reverse complement strand
GGCCACAAAACAACATGACTGTAGTTCAGTCATGAACAGGCTTGGCCAACAAACATCATTACTGTAGTGCAGTCATGAACAGGCTTGGCCAACAAACATCATTACTGTAGTGCAGTCATGAACAGGCTTGGCCAACAAACATCATCACTGTAGTGCAGTCATGAACAGGCTTGGCCAACAAACATCATCAATGTGGAACAGTGAGGTACGGACTTGTTTAACCAACATCCTCGCCGTGGTACAGTGAGGTACAGCCTTGTCCAACAACCATTTCCATTGTAACACAATCAAATACAGGTTGAGTGTAACAATCCTCATCCATGTTGGAATTTGCAGAAAGTGTTTATTTAGTTATGGTTATTTCCAGGATAAACCTTTCCAGTTCTTACCGTCTAATGTATATAAGCTACTGTATCTATTCCATGCAGACATACTTTCGCTTAACATCACAAGAATGTCACCCAAAAGAGTATATTATTATATTGTCAGACGGCCATGTGGTGGCCAGCGCGGTTGAATGGTTCCACAGATGGTCAACTCGACTAGACGAACCTTCTTTTGTGTTGCGTTACTGCTGAATATGTAATACAAACAATACAATACAGGAAAGGCGACGATCATTTATGGACATTTCTGACAAATAATTACATCTCTCTTGCTGGGCAATATTTATTAATCAATTCGTATGATACAAAGTATAGTGATTGTCGTAGACGCAAAGTTCTGCAAATTTGATAGACTATCAAACAATTAACGCGGCTTTTCTTATAGATAGTGAGTTAGAGTGCACATAACTGGGTTCAGATCGTACTCTCCAATAATATTTGATATTCTGAGCTTTCTAACACATTAATTTGCCAAACGAGACTTGAAATCGTTTATCGCTTTGTTACAAATACGGAAAGACGTTTCAAGTGTCTGTTGCCAATCCGCCATTTGTCTCTCTTCCACGGTAATTGTAGACCTGGAACTTTAGCGGAAGTGCCATTAACTTCCGCTTTGGGGGCATGTTTACCTAAAAAAAAGGGTACAAAATGTATTCGATGGGGATATTAAACCGGTACTATAAGCCGGTAAGTCGACTTTATTGAAGGTTTCAATCATCGGTAATTACACAGTTTGCGACGTTACAAAAATGCTCCGATTGTTACAACTATTTTGAACTTATAGGCCTAACTCTATTTATAGTATATCTAATTTTCGCTTGAGTGTATAGCGGGTATTTCAATCTAATTAAAATCAAATATTATTAGCGGCAAACAAAATACGGGAAGCTATTTTTATCAGATTTTAATCAAAATGCGGGTATTTAAACAAATGTTCACACAGAAACGTTTTGATCATGACCTATATATATCTACCCGCGAGAGATAGCCTGGCAAATAAATCTGAGCTATATTATTGTAAATGTCTGATTCATACGTTGATGCCGTATAGTATACTTTGATGAGTTGATGAGTATACTTTAAAAATACCTTTCAAATGAAAATATACTCTCTATGCAAACATATAGCCCAAGAATCGCCCAGACGTTCAAATCAGCGTATTTAAGATCCTTTCGACTGCTGGAAATCTACACCTTGTGTAGCCTAGAACAATTAACATCATTCCCACTGATGTAAACGGTCGAGTAAACTTTTGAAGCCAATAAAAGATACGTATGCATACATGTTGATTTAGTATTTCGGTTTTATTTAATGGTTTTAATAATAAACCAAATTTTGAATCACCATGTATCCATGTGTATCATTATTGAAATTTTACACGGTGATGCAATATTTCGGTTTATTTGCAAAACCAATTGTCAATACTGACAATGGTTTTATCTTGTATTGGAGTTGTAACTTTACTCCACTTAGTGTGTGGCATGCTGCTTAACTTCTGAATGATTTGAAACCAGGGCAATTAAAAGTCGAATACTTGTGATTTTCTTTCATTTTACGCTAAAATGTGCGAACCATACATCTGTCTTATAACCTGTCTATACGCTTTATACCCATTGTAGCGGCCATTAGGTGTTAACATTTCAAATGGAGTCTTGGCACGTTTTTTATCGTCAACCACCTGTTCTCCTGGTCATAATTAGGTCATAAAGCAAAGTTGAAAGGTTAAGAGTATATATCAGTGATAATTAGCGACTACGTAATGTACGAAGAATATCTGTAATAAAACACTCGGTGGGGATCAGTCGCACTTTGAATGCGTAATTGGAGACAGACGTTCAGCTTACCGCCAGACCGCACGTGACCTGCGGGGATTACTTCACACTCTTCATGGGGTGCCGGAAAATAGGCACCAAATTACATCAGATCAAGGTACTTAAGGAGGTGATGATCTCCCGTGTTGGCTCCTGTGAAGATAGGGGACCCCCGGGACAGTACACCCAGAGCTACCCTGCACGTATTGTTCTTTTAATTAACTAAATTGCGAGTAAAGTAGTTACCCATATAGCGTGGGATTTACAAAAGACTGCATGAAGTATACCGTGAATCAAGCATGGCCGCTTACTATAACAGCAACATATAGGAAACCTTTTGTCTAAAGTTTAAAGATTGTAAGAAGGAGAGAATCTAGCAAGACATTTACTGAGAATTAAGTCTTCCATTTTTAAAACAATCCTGTAGAATAAAAACAATTCCTAAAACGCCCAGTCACCAACTTAGTTGTGGGAATTGTTTGTACAGTCGACATTTTAATTATAATCCTATAATAAAACAAAGAAAACAATCAACGGGCCCACATGTATAACGGAAAGCGGATTAGAGCAAATTTCTCCGGATTATCAATATAGTATATATGGTTGTCACTTTGAGTTAGTCACGTACCAGCCAGAGTAAGTATATTAAAATTTAAAAATAAATAGCAAGCAAACAATCAGGCAATGTAAGCAATTGCTAACGTCAAGACAAAGCAATTGTTGCCTGCCTGCCGCCACACACGTACACATAGATATGACTTATACACACATGCGCAGGTATACAAACTTTTGCCATTACCTTCTCTCGAGATGTTTGTTAACAACTGGGATTTAAGATCTATTTGGAAACTTGTCTCTGGGAGTTTTTTTCTATAGAACAGGGGATGATTTGTCGCTTTTTTATTAATTGACATCCGGCCTGTGCCCTGTGTGTTGAAATTTTAGAAAATTATATGCACAAAATTATTTTTCCTTACAATCAAAATGCAGCATTGTCATGTCGTATAGAGTATACTTGTACTGTTTAGATGGCTCTTTATCACCATGGTTCCATCGGGAAAGATAATGAAACTTTTGTTCTAGCATATACGCAAGAGAATGAAGCTAGCATGCAGTGAGCAAGGAATATTTTGAATTAACGTCACGTCATTCCTCGCAAGTGCCATTTAAATAAAGTATGCCAAAATATTTCTTTACGCCGTTCCAGATAGGCACCCCCTGGACATTGCACACAGAGCTACCCTGTAATGTTCTTTTAACTAACTTAATTTTGACTTAATTATTTGCCCCTATATAGCGTGGGGTTTACAAACGACGTTATGTCATTCCTGGCAAGTGCCATCTAAACATCAAGGTGCACCATTGGCTTTATTGTCAAAAACTTCACGTGACATTAAGGAGAACACGTTGACTGGCTGCCTGTACACTACAAGCAACGCGAGACTGCGAGAAAAGCCTCCGTTCCTGATTGGCACCAACTTTGTTATATGATTTTATTGTTTTAATCTTCACAAATGGTTTTCAATAAAATTGACATTGAAGAATAACAATTTGGCTGTTTTTCTATTTATGTTTAATCTGTGACACTTATAAACATGTTTCATGTCACCTTTCAAATTAGCCTGTGGTGATTGCCGCCTTTCGTTCTTCGGAGATACACTATATACATTCCCTTGCCATCCACAGACCGTAAGACATATTGTTGATATAAATATTTTAAATATAGATAAAGGCAATTGTGCTTGCCCGTACCGGGATTTAAGATGTGTTTTCTTGAAATAGAATTCTGAGCACTTTAGAGCATAATGCATGCATGTTTGTAACTCTATATACATGCATGGTGGACGAAACCCAAAACCATCATAATTGTGTTTCATTGGTTTACAACAGCAGTTTGGTCATCTTTGATATCACATAACAGTAAGTTCTTGGGGCAGTTACATTCAGCATGCATGTAAGCTGTAATAGCTAGGTGCCTGCGAGCGACGTTTCGAAACTGAAGGTGGTAGCTGCATGGTTTTGTCACTGGAAGGGACAGATGACTTTAAAATAACAAATAATTACGTGTCAAGGGAATTGTACTAGCCGAGTTTTTCTTCTATAGTGACCTTGGCCTGATTCCAAACCATTTGACTTGGGTCAAAATGACCTCATTCCCAATTTAGATTTGAACATTTAATATTTGGGAATAACACATGTATTCCAAAAATGTATATACGTAATCAATACTTGCAGGTAAACTATATATAAAACTAAATTAAGACATATATAGGGGGAAAACATATCAAATTGAGACTCGGGCTTATAAGTAAGAAAAAACTTTATGGTTCCCAGATGATACGATATAAGCTATTACTTCGCAAGATCAAACCCAACCTATCAGAAAACTGAAGAGTAGCAATGTAAGCCAAGGCGTAGAATCTGTGCCCAGACGAAAAGACTAAATATAAGCCAGCTATATGCCTTCATTCCATTTGGTTTGTTTGTTTGTTTGATTGGTGTTTAACGTCGTACTCAAGGGTATTATATGACGACGGAGACAAATACTAAATGTACAAACAGATCAGCTTCCTGTTCCCCTTTAGCTCTGAGAACACCAGGGTAACAGAGAGCTCCTCTTTTCTCGCCTCTTACGATAGACTGAGAAAGCCGGGAGAGTATTCTGCAGGACTGACCAACCCGCTGCCCCACGAGGCTCATTCCATTTTGGGGCCAGGACAAACTATATAAATGTTTATCATTTGGTGGATCTGTTGAACTGTAAATTAGAAAATGCTATACCTCATTATGTACTTGTTGTGTCTGTATATATTTTGGAGAAATAGAAAATCTCCCAAAGCTTAGCCATCTATAGCAATCATTAAAGTTCCTTTATTAGTTTATGGTTCATGTAAGCAAATAACATTATCATTTCTTTCTTTCTGGTATTTCAGTTATATATATATATATATATATATATATATTTGTTGTTGAAGAGAAAATATTACACAAGTAGGGTAATTCCGAACACAGAGAACTTTATGTTTGCTCGACGTTTCGACACTTTATTTTGTCATCATCGGGAGTGAATAAAATGGTCAACAACCATCATTATACAGTAACAGACAGTTATTCAAATAACAATATACAAAGATCATAAAGTTAACACTGATGGTATGTATACAGGTGGTGAATAGGTAAAACATATTAATTGAACAATTTATATAACTGGTATATATATATAATTGATATCATGTTTAATAACTGTCTGTTAGTATATAATGTTTGTTGTTGACCATTTTATACACTCCTGATGATGATAAAATAAAGTGTCGAAACGTCGAGCAAACATGAAGTTCTCTGTATACTATAGATTTATCAGTGAAACAACAGGTTTTGGGAAAGAAGTATGTTTATAGTAAACCTCAAATTTTACTAAGTAAATTTTACATGCTGCAAGGTAACAAATGGGCATGGCTTACGCAGTCTTATCCGACCGGAGCAACAGCTACATTGGATATTTTGGTATACACAGACAATGAGAAGATTATAGGCCCCTACAGGTCTAAAGACAAGATGTATACATGCTATTAGAATGTTCCCTGCGGGTATTTCGATGTAACATGAGCCTTTAGCCCGGCACACGCGTCTGTCAGCTTCTATAGATAACCGAGGTGGGAGGGGAGGGATAGAAGGTCGATCAGATAGAATGTTAACTACATTTGAGACACATGGCTACACGCTCTCATGTATTTACTACTGATGTGAATAACATATGCGCTGATATGACAGAGAGACTTCCATGTGGAGTGATGAGCAAAATGTTATAGACATTATATGAGAACAACAAATAAGTTAATTGATTAAACAAAGCTCATGCAGACTTAAATACAGTTTTTTTCTGATACAAACTCACATGTGATCGCAAAGTGTCGTTTGCTTAACATCTATATAAAAGGGTATGCAGTGGTGACAACTCCAAAACATGGTTAACAATTCATGTTGACTGAAAGAAATATATCTCGGTATATTTAAACCATTTTCATTATAGTGATATTGCAGAAAACAGTAAAGTATTTATAACAGATGATATTTAAATTAGCGTATATAAATAAATCATAAGTCAGTATAGTTTATTGGTTAATAGCCTATAAGAAACTATCTTCCTCGTGTGGCCGTATGTGACACCGCCCTCTTTATCTGAAGCCATTATATCTATCTTCAGCCCTGCCTCCGAAAGTTGCTATCTCAACTGCATATAAGATAGAGCCTGCCCAAAAGAGATAACACCCTACATGTATATATAGTAACGGGCGTGCGCGTGGTGCGTATATATCATTTAGTCTTGTGTGGAATTGAGTAGAGATTGTACGTTGAGCTAGGGAACATGTGTTCGAGCTACTGATGACGTTTATATCCTATATGCATCTGTGCATGCATGGTCTGCTATTTAGAATTAATCGAAACTCTACGTGTTAAATCTAAGTTGGACAGCTTTCTTATCAGACGGACTGCCCGCCTCTTTTCAGCTTGACCGGCCGACTTATAGGCCTATGTGTACGATCCAAAACAGATAAACTCCATGATTTATTTACATTGACTGTCATTACGTGTATATATGTTTAAACTTTATATATAGGCCTAGATTTTCTTGGTTGGAACCATAAACTGTCCATATATACAAGTAGGCATATACGGTGCCTATATAACCAAGCTTTCACTACATTGGACTGTATATATTTACATTCCAATTGTATAGAAGACAGTTAATATAGTGTATATTGTGTATATTATACATGCTTGACTTTACATCGCTTATGCATTGTATGTATAAGCATGTATTGTCAGATACTTTTTCTAAGGCCCTGAGGTTACTTGTATATTAGCACGTGAAATTTGCTGATTGACCGGGTAATTATTTTTTTGTCTACTATATTGTTTCATGTCTTTTAGCATGCATGTGTATTATAAGCTGAAAAGAAATGCCTCTATATAAATAGTCATTGCTATGCATAATGATGACAGTATATATAATTACCCACAACAATGTATTTCGTTGTATAAATTAAAACATAAATTCCTGAGCAACTTTGAAAATTAGCTGATTTTAAAAAAATGTTATAGTATTTACTTTATAAAGGCCCGGGATAAGGACCACAAATTAAGCTCGTTTACATATTAGTATAAATGTTTTTGTTGCATGAGTATACGTGCACGTGTTTTAGTGATTCAGCATATAGACCTATACAACTCATGCAACATGAGTCTTAAACAATACCATTAATTCGTTACTCAAAATATAGTTGTTATTATCTTTAAGACATTTGTAAAAAGAAACGTATTTGTCCAGCAAAAATGTGAGTTTAAAATATATGAATGTCCCTTATATATTCGCCATAAATGCATGAATGCTGAGGACAATCATTGCAGATATAATGCAGAGTTTATGCACGCAAATGTACAACGAGAACGGTTCTTTGGTATATAAGTATGTATGGGCTCGGGAAAAGAGAGATATGCCATATTATAGTTCATGTAAAAATGTTCCATGCAGAAGTGTTCATAAAGCAAAGCCATATATATATATATATATATATATAAAGTGAGCCACCATGTACAGCCATAAGCCGAAGCACCTTAAATGGTTCTATTATAACATACTTTATGTGATAGTGTATGTATGTATATATACACACACATATTTATTGCTATTATTGTATAGTTATCGCAGCGCCTGCATGCAATCGTAGAATTTTGCAGCTCTGCATATTGACAAATTAATGAACTGGGACTCGATATACATATACGTTCTGGAGATCTTTCCATATAGATAGGCGGATAAATTGGTGCGGACTATTGCCGACATATATACCATGCAGGTTGACACCAGATCAGCAAATATCGCCTGTATACATATATAGAATCCGGGTACTATAGCTGCATGTTATAATGTTTACCATCGGACATTCCGAAAAAAATGTTAATTTCTGGATTACCACTTGGATTACCATGATCAGAAAAACTGACAAACTTTATATGTTCTATCACAAAACATATAAGTGCAAGCAATTGCATGCATGGTTACCCATGTACACATTCTTAGTGTCGTTCAAATTAATCAGATCAGAAAAAATGCAAGTTCACACGATATATCCATACATTATACATGTACATGAGCACATATCATATTATAGTTGATGGATGGATTTTAAAAAAATGATTCGTTATAAATGTGTGCACTGTATTTGTGTGTGTGGAAACTCTCATCTATATACAGTAATCTGAAAATATAATATTGTGATTAAAAACAACAAAACCATGCAATTTTTAAAAAATACAGACAGAATGCAAAGTGTCATATAAATGTTCGATTGCCAGATTTGTGATTTGAGAACGCTACGTATATATATATAGGTTTTACAATGCTGCAATTATAATCCTAAATCGTTGTGTTGATGACAAAATAATATGGACTTACTCACAACTTAAGATCAGCTGTGTTCAAATATAGCAGATATATTTCTGAAAGTATATATATATATAACATGCATGAATAAGTAATTTTCTGAGTAATATACATGCAGCCATGCATAATATGCATGGCTGCATGCATGTGTATATTACTCAGAAAATGCATATGATATTTGTTCCATATCTCCACGTGTGGGATACAGTTTTCCCACGCTCTGATTGGCCATTTTATTATATACGATTCAACCAACGAAATGCTACAATAACATACACTGATTTTATTATTTTTCTTACAGATTGCAATGGCGTCTGCACCGTTTCAAAACATGGCTAAGCTGCAGTTTTCATTTATTCCTCAATCGCCGGAGGCTCGGAATAAATGAAAATGAGTATACTCTGGTTTCATATATAAATATGATATCATGGCTCGGATGGGAGAAGTGCATGGCAAATCTCGTGCATGCGATAAATTAGATGATGACCATATTACACGAACACGTCCGCGGAGCTCAGTGTCGCCTGCATGGCAACTTGGTATGTCCGTGATGGTGTGATCAAACCAAATTATATATCAAAACTCATAATAATTGGGATAAATTTAGTCTTTACAGTTTTTTATATTTGCGTATACGAATTAAAAGGACTCCAACCCCTGTACCGTTTACCCTCGACATGCCTATATTTCTCATGAGCAGTCATGAAGTTGGTGTCTATAATTTGGTACTCACGAGTTTATTTGCAGCTCCTATGTCCTTGGAATTATATATATTTCCAAAATACATGCAACCGCCACAATAATCAATGTTTATACGCTTTTGTTTGCATCGTCCTTTATGGTAATCCGAACAAATTACATCAAGAAATCAGAGAGGAGTCTTTTAATCCTGATTTCTTGACAAAATTTGATAACCATCAAATTAAGACGATGCAAACTAACGCGTATACGCCATTGATTATTGCAGTGGTTGTGTTTTGGACTAAAAGATATGTCATTTCAAGGATATAGGAGCTGGATGCAGATAGACTGGTGATATATCCATTTGTAAAGGCCAACCTCATGACTGAGAATTGCGACGTTAGGATGCATATGAATTCTCAGTCACCTCAGGACTATAGGCTAAGACGTTTAGTTTGGAGAGTATACAGCTCTGGAGGAAAATAAAATTTCCAGCATTATGAAAACACTTCATATTTTCTGGTTGAATATATATTTTGTCGATTATTGTGGGAAGATAACGCTGTTATATAACCGAATAAGTACGGCGTGAAACACCAATCAATAAATTAAAGCAAGTGCATGGAAAAGAATGCTTTATAATACTTTACGAATAATACAATATTCGCGAAGCTTCTTTTTATCTTTAGGCTATATAATAGACAGACGTATAGCACTGTCTTGCTGTCGCGCGTGAGATTTTAAGCAAGTGTCATAAATCTGAGCGACGGACAGACTTGTTGCCTAGATTATACGCTACATATAGTTTGTAACAATGTTGCAATGTGTTGGTTTAAAATCTGGCATTTCTCACACGATACGTGCTCAAACTAAATATATATTATAGCACCTAAATGCTGTACTATATTATAGCATTTATATACATGCAGCACTATTTATTAAATATGCCGTATATAGAGGATATCTAATGAGTGACCCGGAGATATCAAATTTATGAAACGAGGGTAGTAATTTTCATTTATTCCG
>JAVFBX010242781.1:0-10349 GCA_034783855.1 Mopalia kennerleyi | reverse complement strand
TTTATTTGAAAGCCATTGTCAAAAAATATAACACTGGAAATATACTTGTAGTAATTCAATATTCAGTTTATTTGAAAGCCATTGTCAAAAAATATAACACTGGAAATATACTAACAGTGATTCAATATTTCAGTTTATTTGAAAGCCATTGTCAAAAAATATAACACTGGAAATATACTTGTAGTAATTCAATATTCAGTTTATTTGAAAACCATTGTCAAGAAATATAACATTGAAAATAAACTGAACTAACAGTGATTCAATATTTCAGTTTATTTGAAAACCATTGTCAACAAATATAACACTGGAAATATAGTGAATTTCCAGTAGCACATGTATTTGGGATACATATATATTTTGTATACATTAATCCAGGCTACACATACATGTAATATACATGTAACAGATATTTTGGAATGAATTTCTGAGAACTCATGTCTGTGTCACTGTGGGATAAAGTACAGTAATCAAGTGACCCTATAGGAGAGTAGAGGTATATGTATTTTATTGAGAAACAAGGGATTCTTGTATCTTGCCATTTCACAATCTACCCTCTGACATCATAACCTTGATAATGCAGTGACTATTGAACTAAATTTTAAAGTCGGTACTACATGGGTACTGAATGTGATTAGATTCACAAACTTTGTCTGGCTCATACAAACTATGTGAACTGGTTTCAGGATTATCATTACATAATACATATACTGTCCTTGTCACGATATTTGTCCGTCTTTGCTGTACACCGTTTAACATGTCAAAGTTCAGCTTCGATCATCAGTGTTTTGACATTACATCAATACAGTAGTTCTAATGTTTATATACATTCATATACCTACATGCACACGTTCTCTTACTCTGTGTGTCAGCTGCATCATGTCCATGGTAAAACGCAATCGAAGTCCATTAAAGATTGTAACATTGCTAGTCAACAGTATGGGACACTGACCGCATCAACAATAGATGTATACAGCTGTACCATGCACATGCTCTACATTTATTCATCCTACAGTCATTTGTTTTCATTTCTATATTGGAATAACACAGACTTAGTTACATTGACAACACATTGTACTTTACATGACGTTACTTTGGGAGACCACATGGGGCAGGGGTTCAGGGGTTAGCGTGTTGGGCTACTGGTCTTCCTTCTGTTCACTGGATTGAGTCACCAAGCTAATCTCAGGTATACAGTGTGTATACTCTGGTGATAACAAGGGGTGGATTTTATGAAGTTTCCTCTTCGTTTTTTGAGTAGGGCAGAGTAAGAAATGTACCTATTGCCATATGTGTGAAATACTGTTGAGTATGATGCTAAACCCCAATTAAACAAATCATTGGAAATCATATGGGAATTGAACTAACAGTCAGTAACAGATTTCCGAAAGGCCAAAAATACAATTTAATAGTTTTACTGTACAGTTTTGATTTTCAGTTGCAAGGGTGCCAGTGCGTTGACTTTTGACTTGTGTGATTGGGGCCATGCACTGCATGGAGCAAAATAAACTGTATAGACTAATGATTTCAGTTTTGATTGTGGGGAAAAAATAACAAACTTAGTGTTTGCTGGACAACTGAGGCAGAGTGACATTACAATAACCAGAATAGTCATAAAATGTTGCTCTTCTGGGATCAGTTGCTACAAAGGCTATATAACTTGTACATGTAGTCATAAGCCCCAGATTAAATAGCTAATAGTGGATTAGAGTTTAGTGGATTTATTTAATACCACTTTAAGCAGTTGGCCCGGTGCAGTAAACTTAATTACAAGTATGTGCTACATGACTAGTCAATACAAATGTTGTTTTATTAAATCAATTTTATCTTCAGTTCGACTCACCAATATACATGATATTCGAGATGGAACAAAAGAATTCTCCAAACGATTAAAAGGGACAAATGTAAGTATAACCAGTTTTTTAAAGGGAATGCCATATCTACATTTATATTGTTATTTTCTACATCTACATTAATCAATGTAAAATTTTGCTCCGTGAAAGGTTTGTTTCATTTCCTGTTTTAACAAAAACTGTCATGTATTTTATCATGGAGATACTTTAACACATACAGGTACACTGTACTGTATTTGTCCTTGGTTTGTTGCCAGTGGTGTTGAGGGAGGTTTCTTTCACCATTGGGCTGGCACACCGTCATGTGAGTGAAATAACCTTAAGTATGATGTTAAATCCCAATCAAACAGTTTATCAGCATGAAACACCAGCGATACAATGTTCAATACTCTTGAATATGAGGTTAATCACTAGTGACATGGATTACATTGCTTGTGAAACAATTCTACGTACATGTATTGTCTGATTACAGAAACAGATGCTCTTCAGTTTGATATTGGGAGGAAAACACAAGGTGGTACATCTCTTAGCCAATACAGAGTCTCAGAAAGAGAAGTGGATACAGGGGCTAACATTTCTCATTCACAGAGACCGCTTTCTAGAGGATCAGAAAGAACATGAGAAATATCCTTTTATTTGTAAACCAACAACACGAGAGCGATTCACCATCTGCAACTAAAAATCTCAAAGAAATAGCTCTGTGTGTGGCAAACTGCACTGGTACTTTGGGACACTGTTATAGATTAAATGCAAGGATCAATTCGGTTTGATATCTCGCAATTCGTTCAGATAGTGGACTGTCCACAACTTATTTCCCCATGGGGCTGTGACTTAGTGGGTAGCGAGTGCGCTGTCTAAAGCTTACTTCGATGTACAATTCACAGGATCAAGTGCATTTGTCGACCCTCAGGTATATGAGTAAGTCACAAGATGTGGCTCCGGCAATCGTGGAGGTGGCTTTTACGAGGTTTCATAATATTTCACCATATTGGCAAGGCACAGTGTGAAGTGGACAATACATCGTCATATAAGTGAAATACCCTTGAGTATGATGTTAAACCCCAATATCAAATATATCCCCATGTTCAACTAAAGTGAAACACTCAGATGTGCATCCAATCAGTGACCTAGATACTGTCACATGATTTTAAAAAATCTCTATTCATGCTATGTGTTTGTGACTTGGAACAGTTGTCAGCTGTTTTCAAGGGAATAGCTAACTGAGAATTACCTCGTCTGCGGCAAAACAGTGGCTCTCCTTAAAAACTCTCCTGAACTAAGTCACAAACTGGTTAGTAAGTTAGATGGTTAGTGTTTTCCTGTATATAGAGGCATGCACACTCACAGAGAACAATGTTTAAGTTACATGGTTATTAAAGGGGATTTTGTTTGGAGCATAGCAATGCTGTCTTTATTTCACACTGGATGAATGTTATTTTTCTACCATAGCAAAACACTTCATATTTTATAGTTATGCTACATTGAGTACAGTCAACCACTGTAAGATACACCACTGTTATATAAGTAACATAGTCTTAAGAACGGGGCCCGCAGCAGGCTTCAGTTGTGAACTTGTCAAACTAATGATCAAACTGCTATAATATTTTCTGGTATAACCTGAAAATCGGTCCTGTAAAATGTTGAGAGATAACCCTACATTTGCATTTGCAGCATTTGCTGATTTTTTAATGCATAAATGTGCATTTATGAAAAATAAAACTAAATTGCTTTATAATACAAACTTCATGGATGATCAGATTGACAAAATTGGTCAAAATCAGCAGCAAAATGCCAATTCAGACAAACACTACAAACAATTTTGGAAACCTATAAATTGGTCCTCCTACATTAAGTTTGCATAACCATGGGAAAACTCGTTCCATCTGTTCTCCCCAGCAGCACAGGCATGTTTTGATGTACCACTCACAGGATCGTGTTCGTCCGTCAGCCATCAGGTATATGAGAGTCGCACGATGTGGCTCCTGCAACTGCTGGGGTAGTTTATATTTCCTTTTCTTCTCATTTTACCACTATTTTACTATTAGGCATGCCATAAAACTCTGCTGAATCAGTCAGAAAAAATAATATATATTTTTTGTCGAATCAGTTAGCAGTTTTATTTTTATCCTTAACTTTGTTGAACATGGATTGAGGATGCTTTCAAACAGGCAGACAAGAATGAAGATCAGGGAGTGGATAAGAGAGAAGTTTCCAAATTAATGAAGGCACTCAATGTGGACATAGACAAAGACTATATGATGATACTTTTTGATGTAAGTTTTTTCCATTAAGAATAATAAATAAATAAATGATAAATTAATCTAAATTTTTTTTCAAATTTATAACATAATTCGTTAATTAAATATTGAAAAAATTTAACTGCAAAGTCCTAATGCATCTTCACCGTAATGGTTTTAGTTTTACTTAAAAAACCTTTGATAGCCGTTTCTCTAAAATGTATTAAATCTATTCGTGTAACAATGAAGCAAAATTGAAATTTAAAATAATTGTATTTTAAATTTCTAAATAAAAAAAATTATTTTAATATTGTCAGTGAAAAAAGCAAAATCGTGAATCTTTTCTTACTTTTTCTGACAGCAAGCGAACACAAACAAAGAAAAGGATAGATGTGGCAGACAGAGTTTGAATGTTAAGGAATTTGTTCACTTTTATCACCTATTTACCAAACGACCGGAAATGGAAGAAATCTTCAAAGCGTAAGTATATATCTTTGATTTAAAAAAAAAAATGTAATCTTTTTCTTTGTTTCACTCAGAATGCAGTGATGTGATTGGCTGAATTTTTTTTGTTCCTATCCCCATTTGACAAAATCTTTTATACCACACCCATTTTAGTCAGACTTTTTTGTTTCTTTATGGTACCAGTAAGCAGAGCATGGAATTTAAATATTATTAAAGATACAACTGTGGCCATAGTTTACTGCGCGGCATAAAACACAAATCAATCAATAAATTTAATGATAGGCTTGGTTTTAGGTACATGTATGTACATGTATTTATTACATGTATTTGGTTTATGACAAATAAATATTAAAGTCTGATTCCTACATCATTTGATTAAATTAATACGCTATGGATGAAGAAATTGAGATTTCATATTATCTAACAGTGAGGTGACCTATTTCTGACATCCGCACAGCTATGAGCCCCACCCACTGTTTGAGTCAATAAAATGGAAAAAAATTGAATTTGACCACGAGAGAGCCATTTACAAATTGGCGTTTCTTGTCATTTCATCAGTTATCTGTGTACTTAATTTAATCATTTGTTTGTGTGTCGAACATACTTTAAAGGCATATACTTGTAGTCTTTATTCATCCAGATCATGATTGTTTAAGGCAAAAAAGTTTTGTTTTACACCTCCAGTACATAGATGATGTCAGGCTGTGCTTCGAATGATAAGGAATGTCATCGTGACATTTTGTATTCATGAGCATGATTTTTATTGACAAAATAAAATAGCTACAACAAATCATTATGCTAAAACATATAATATTCCTGATTTATTACAATTTAAATTGCAAGGATTGACTGTAATTTTAATTTACGTTCTCTGAATTAAGGAGCAGAGTGAAGCTTAAATTTCTAATTAGATTTCTTTATTATTATTTTCTCCTTTAATTTCAGTTATTCAAATGGAAAAAGCCATTGGAGTCCGGATGATATAATGTATTTCTTCTCAGAAGTTCAAAAGGTAATGTTCTATAAAACTCTCCATGTGTAACCTACTAACCATGTGTGTTATTCGAAAAGTGACACTCTGTCTAAGGGCAGTATGTTTTAAACGTACACAAGGTGCTTTACTTAGCACTGGAGTAACACTAATTCTTCAGGAGAGCTATACACTTCACATTTAATGGCTGTTTTAGGATTGCAATATCTGTTGGATACATGGCCATCATATAAATTTGTTTGTTTGATTGGGGTTTAACGTTATACTCAAGGGTATTTCACTTATATGATGACAGACTGTACACTTCACACTGTTCCTTGGAAAACCAGGAGGAAAACTCGTTAAAACCAACCCCGTGATTGCTGGAGCCACATCTTCAATTTACCGTTCATAGGAACGAGTCCGTCTGTCGACCCTCAGGTATATGAGTGAGTCACACGATGTGGCTCCGGCAATCGTGGGGAAGGTTTTTACGAGGTTTCTTCTCGGTTTTCCACCGTTATTAGGCCAGGAACATTGTTAAGTGGACAATTCGTCGTCATATAAGTGAAATACCCTTGAGTACGAGGTTAAACCCCCAATCAAACAAACAAAACATCTTGTGACTCACTCATATACATGAGGGTCGACAGACAGACTCGATCCCGTGAACGGTACATCGAAGTAGGCGTTAGAAAGCGCACTCGCTAACCACTACGCCACAGCCGCCATCCCCATGATATAAGTGAAATACCCTTGACATGATGTTAAACAGCAGTCGATCAACCAATATTCTAATGGCATGGTTATATAATAAGAACTACATTGTACTGTCTTATGCACTTATTTTTTTCTTAGATATTTGTTCAATTTATGTAAAGGATTTGTTGTTATTTTGTAGTTGGAGGGAATAAAGAAAGATTTTGGAAAGAAAATTATTGATATTTATGAACCAGATGAAAAGTTTAAAGCAGGAGATAAGCTAAGTATTGATGGTGAGTATTTTGATACAGTTGTGTGGAAATAACATGTGGAAGAAATACCTAATACTTAACATCATTGATCTGTATGACTTGGGGGCCCGTGGACGTGGCTTAGTGGTTAGTATGTGTGCTTACTAATCCTACCTGGATGTGCTGTCCACGGGATCCAACTCTCAGGTATATGATTGAATCACACGTTGTGGCTCCGGTTTACTATCAGTTTTCCATCATAAAGGTATGTGAATGACACAATGTGGCTCCAGTTTTTATGAGGTTTCCTCCTGGCTTCCATCGTAATTAGGCAAGGAAGGTTGTCAAGTGGACAATCCGTCAAATAAGTTAAATACCCTTGAGCAGGATGTTAAACCCCAATCAAACCAACAAACTGTGTTATTTGGGGAATGGAATTATTTAGTTTCCACAGTGAATGACTTCTTATCTTTATTATGATACTAATTTATAAAGCCTTGATGCGGTTTTCTCTACCAGAAGAACTGTAACAATTGCCATTACTTTTTTGACACATGACAAAAAAGATGTACAGTTTTTATTTAGTAAAGTATATCATCATAGAACCCCTTTATGCAGCCTCTCTTCAACAACTGTAACTGTAGAGTACAGTGCTAACATGCACTATATTAAACTGTTCAGTAATGTTTTAGAAACCTGCTTTTGGTAACGTACATGTACCTCTTACTGGACTTTGCATGATTACTCAAGTAATTTTTCCCTTAAGTAACCAGCCATAACTGTACATAACTTGGGTACTACTAACTGACCACAAGCTACTGAGAGGGTACCTGTTCGTTCTGAATTAAAATGCACATTTTCCTTTAAAACCAGTGGGTCACTCTTACCCTGTGTATACTGGACATGTAGTTTGAAAAAATTAGCAGGTGAACAACAAATTGATGGATTCATAAAGGTGTTCACTTGTATAAAAGTCATGTTTGTGCA
Organism: Mopalia kennerleyi; assembly: GCA_034783855.1. NCBI lineage: Eukaryota > Metazoa > Mollusca > Polyplacophora > Chitonida > Mopaliidae > Mopalia > Mopalia kennerleyi. The sequence continues at coordinate 2,887 of JAVFBX010242781.1, read as the reverse complement.
TGTTCTCTAAGAGTACACTAAACAACCATGATGTCACTGATGTGAAATGTTTTGGTCTGTTTGAAATTAAATGGCCCTCCTGTGCTAAGTCAAGATATTATAACTCTAGACTGATTGAGCAAAGAGCAGTAACTATCCAGAATAGTACAAATCAAGCCCTTGTATTACATACATACTATATATAACCTTCTGCACATGAAAGCTCCCTGCAGTGTGTACTTTGGAGGGATCATTCTTAGCCTTGGTGGTCTCCGTGCAACGAGACAACACAAAGCTGATTGGCTGGAGATAGCTGTGTCAATTTGCACTGTCTGTCTGTTCCAAACTTTAAAAGCAATCTCTGGATTGACATGTTCAAATCATGTGTATCAATGTTTAAGAAGTTATCTATATAAAAGAACCAATTGGCTAATGGCAGTACATGTATGTTCTAAGTTTAGCCTTACTGTCTGTACTTAACACTGGGACAACATTAATTAGCCAAATACAAAGCCCTACACATTTGGCATATGGCAAATTGCTCTTGGAGTTCTCTGGTGGGTCGGGAGGGAGCTTCCGGATGCCCTGGTGTTGTCGGAGCTTAGGGCAACATGAAGCCGATGTGTTTGTGATGTTTGTGATTCCTTCCTTAGATTGTCCAGTTTTTGTCCTGTCCTGTCTTGTCTTTGTTTATTGCCTGTTGTGCCGTGGGTGATTTCCTTCATCCACTGATCTGGCATGCTAAATATAAGTAAAATAACCTTAATTACAACATTTAACCCAAATCAATATCTTGAAGTACATAATTACCAATCTGCCATAGAAATAAAATACCATTGAGAATACAAACCAACCTGATCAAAGTCCTAATACCACTACCATAAACTAATTAAGTCTGTTTTGGTCTGTAATCTCAGGTTTTAGGAATGTTTTACTATCAGAGAAGCACCTGATCTTTAACCCTAAACTAGCTGTGGTGTATCAAGACATGGAACAGCCCATCACACACTACTTCATTAACTCTTCACATAACACGTAAGTATTCACAACATCTTAATGTAATTCAGTTTATTTGGAGCTATCTTTATTTATCACCTGTAAAACATAATATATTGCCAACAGAGCCAGCACTTCACTTAATATGGTTGGTTGTTAATGGTGTGATAGTTTTTTTCTACACCAGAGTACACCATACATGTATGTGTGAAGTCACATTTCCTTTAGCATGATGTTTAACGCCAATTTATTTATAAAATATGCAATAATTAACATGTACAAGTTCAAAATTGTTCTATGTTTAACATGTTAAATTGAAAACTGTAACTACATTCATCATTAAAATACTGCCTTTTATTTGACAACGACCCTTTTACATTTCTCATTTAATTGTCATCCTTTCTCCAATTTAACAGACGGATTTCTGTTCAGCACAATTGAATTTTTTTTTCATTCACACAAACAGTTACCGTTCTCGTCCAAATAAATTGGAGCAACATCCACGTTACCGAATCATTGTTGCCTACAAAATCCAGGCTGCAACTTGCAAAACTATATAATGGATGCGTGTTAAGTTATTTTCCCATACAATTCCTGCTTTAAAATTAGTTGTTTTCATAAAATAAAAAAAGTAGAAATGAAGACATCCTCGAGAAAAGATCACTGGGAATACCAAATTTGCTCTTATCCTGAATAGATAGATCTATATATATATATGACAGAATTCTCATATTAACTACATACATATACACATATTTATTATACTGTATAACTATCAATACAGCAATTTCACACACTCGGCAATACAGTTATGTAATGTCTATCTGTAATTTACTGTTACAATTGGAATTTGGTTGTTATTTTATGTACAGGTATCTGATGGAAGACCAGTTAAAAGGCCCCAGTAGTACAGAGGCATATATTAGAGCTTTACAGATGGGATGTAGATGTGTCGAGTGTGAGTATTCATTCATACCTACATGCTGACTTTTGACATAGGTCCAAACCCTATATACACTATGACTTCTAGCAGTTGGGACACTCTAATTTTGGGACAGTCCGTAGAAATAACATGTACTTGTAAGACCCCTGTGGTAAAGCCTATTTCTCTGTTTCTCTGCTAGAAGTTATACGGTATGTTTACTTATTCCTTTTTTATTGAGCCTTAACAAATTCAATCCGACCAGTTACTTTGTTAATTTTTTTTACAACAGATGGATTGACTCTAACAGACAAAATTTAACATAAAGACAGCTATGCTTTATTAAATTTGACTTTAGTTATAAATGAGTTTTGATGCTTAACTAATATTCTACAACAGTCTTTATTATCATTTCGGCTTCAGTGTTGACCAAGTAATTATAGAAGCAAGACATCTTAAATGTAACTTACTCAATAAACGGAAACAAACTCCACTTAATTCAAACTAACTTTTACTCTCTTTATTATAATTTTGCAGCTGATATAAATATGCTGACTGGTTCCTAAGAACTGTATATGCATGTACATATTTAAAATAGCTTGATACATTTCATGATAATTTGGTCGGGTTCAGTTCTTAATTTTTATGGGACCCAGCCTATAAACATGGCTATTATCAGCTGGTATGTTTGGATATATGAATGGTCTGACATATCGATAGATCTATTTAGAACGAGTAAAGACTTCAATAGAATGGACATAACTTGCAAGCCTACCTAGAAATGAGCTTATTTTTGAAATGTGAAAAAACACAAAACCATCCAGCGAGAGGAATTCAAGGATATGACAGAACTTGAGAAACAAGATACTTACTTTGTATGGCCTTATTAGGATACCAGTTCTTATACATTATTAATGTGCTTATACACTGATAATTATCTCCCTTGTTTTGTAGATAATTAAGATACTGAAGCTTATACACTGATAATTA
>JAVFBX010242770.1:0-10350 GCA_034783855.1 Mopalia kennerleyi | reverse complement strand
AAAGGTTGTATAAATGCAGAATTCTGTCGAAAAATACTTCTTTATCAAGCACAAAATGGAAGATGGAACGCTGAATTCCCACGTGACTTTTGAAGACTCGTTTTAGTTTCCATTGAAGAACCATTTTCCATCATAAAGAAACTTTCCGCCCTGCAAAGAATGCTTTTCTTCCACAAAGAACCTTTTCAGCCCACAAAGAACCTTTGGGTTGCTGAAGAACCGTTTACCACCAATAAGGTTCTTTGAAGAACCTCATTGACTCGTGAAGAACCCTTTTAGAACCATATTTTCTAACAGTGTAGATCTATACAGATTCAGATTATTTATTTCACTCAGGACCACTTTTTAGGTGGCGCGAGAGGTTCAGATTACATAGGTATATAAATGGCAGATGTTTGTGTATAGGTACCAATATGATACTATACATAACACTATATTCATATTAATTGTAGTACATAAGGGTTTTGCAAATATATGAAGCTAAGTTTGATCTATAGATGTTTATGATGTGTTTTTGTAAATAACTTTTTGTGGATATTTAGCAGGTAACGTTAAAAATTCAGAATTAATAGCGAAACGATTTGACTAATAATTAAATTCTGTTAGAATATCTCAATATGTCAAAAGAGTAAATTTATTCCAGCGTATCAAAGTCCATGTTAACTATCATATTCAAGTAGGGATTAAAGTGTAAGAAGAACAATTGACAATTTTACAATTTTTCAAACACTTTTACGAGATGAGTTATTTTAAATGGGCCGAAAATAATGTTACGCACACAGCTGTGGTTGCCTTCTTAACGCAAACTCTAGTGACTGGTCCATAATGTATAGAATTGTCTTGATAATAATAATAATAATAATAATAATAATAATAATCTTTTATTTCAGACTGAAGTCTGAAATATATATATATATATATAATATAACAAAATATTATATAAAAGAAGACACAGTGTCCATTTCTCGTTACCAGACAATTGTTGTTTCTTTGTAAATCGTTTGTAATACACCGATTGGCTAAATATGGTTTGCTTAATAATAAGATTTGCTTAATAATAAGATTTATTTATTCAAATATATGAATGAATTAATTAATTAAGCATTCGCGATTTCGAACATGCGTCTGCCATGCATTTTTTCCAAAACACTGTCGATTTTCAGCTCTATTTGTGTCTTCACAATTGGCAACTAGAATACTTAGCGTTAAGTGAAGAGGCAATGACCAAACATAGGCTGCAAGTCTTAGACACGGTAAAAGGCTGTAAAAAAAGACAATCGATGGTATGAAATTCACTTAATTTGTTGATCGTATTATGTTCTTGTTAATTCAGATGAATGACGCCAATTCAGCTCTAGGATGAATCTAAACTGTGTCTGCTATTAATGAGATTATTTAGGAGTGAAATAAAATAATCCATTGACTAGACGTCTTAAATAAATTACCTATCTCGTTGAGTGCGGGGAATGTAGGAAGAAAACAAATTATACAGACGTTGAAACTTTAGGCTCGATTCAGATAAATATAACCCGTGTTTGATTTCAATGTTCGTTTTTATCAAATAAAATACTTCTGTTTAAATTATACCAAGAAAGTTCTAGCTTTGAGCGAATCTAAAGTTACAAAGTGCTTCGTTGCCATAACATTGATCACTAGGCTACTTGGTTGAACTTCCAATAACAATTCAAGCAAAAAACATCCGAGTATAATACGAAGTAAAATTAAAGCATTTATTTAAAAATAAAACAGAGTAATGTGTGCATTCTCCTGTGTGATTTAACAGTAACGTATAAATAGATAATTTACTTATAATGTGTGAGCTACACTAGTTTGTTCTAGAATAGAAAAAGGCCAGTCTTTGTGCTTAGAAGGCGTAAACTTGATCGTGGCAAAAAGATTCTAACAACTCAGAAGAAAGATATTGAATTCATTCTGACTCGGTTTATTGATCGAATCATTATCCCAAGTATTAACATTACAATGTAAATATCAGATTTATTGTCGTCAGATGCAGACAATGGGCTGAAGAAGTGTTTTATATGCTAAGAAGGCATTAACTTAGAACTGCAGAGTTGTCTCGTTAAAAAACATTTTGGATATCAGTAGGACTATGTATTAGGAGTTCTTAGTTTTTACGCCTAGAGGAAAAGATAGGATTTTTAGATAAACAAATGAAATCGAAGTCCAAAATAACCCACAACTATGTATAACCTCGCAGTCCTTATTTAGAAACTCCAGTCCAGGCATTAGTTCGCAAGATAAATGATTGATGTGTGTAATTAGATGAAGGTAGATTTACTTTATCAGATAAATTTTAACACACATTGACTTATTGGCCGGAGAGTGACCACCTCAATGGACATAGACATAGGTTCGTAAGACAATAATAGCAAAGCAGGCATTTAGCTGATAAATAACTCCTGGATTTATTTCCGATTGAAGTTCAGTTGGTGAGTAGTGTATATTTATATTGATGTGGGTCACGGCCCATCTCATCAGAACATTCTTGGAAAAAAGTTTGATGCTTGGTACCAAATATCAAGGGCACACTTGTAAAAAAAAACAAGGCTTAATTTCGAATATGATAGATTCTATATAGTTGTTTATGATGCGGTGTTGTAAATGACTCTTTGTGGTCATTCAGGAGGTAACGTTGTGTCAAATGGTTGTTAAGGGTAAATTTATTTCAACGCATGCATCAAAGTCCATGTTTTCTATCAAATTCAAGTAGGGTACCGTTTTACAAGAACCAGGAAATAATTAGAAAATTCTTAGCTCAACTTTAATCCACAGTAACATTTGAAGAAGACTTTCAGGTGAAATGACATCGGACCGGAAGTCAAACCCTATCATAAAAGTTTACCTTTCTCGACACTTTCCCCGAAAGTAAAGCAAAATACTACAACATACATGCTCCTGAGATAAGGGTTATTAGACACTAGCAGTCCAAATAGATGTTCCGAAAATGCCTAGCTTAAGTTAACTCAAAAGTACAGCAAGCTGGTTATCTGGATGTATATTGACTCATGCGTTTCCTTAATGTGTCTTTCTATCTAAAGAACCAGTTTCAAAGCGCCAGTCTATCTTTTCTACTTAAATCGAAAGACCTATTTAATTGTCCACTCTCATTGATCAAAATCAGGTCTTGCTAACCTAAAGTACCTAGATTATAATCTATCAAAGTCAATTCTAACCGATACCTAGTGTAGAGCTTATCAATCAGTCTCGATAGATTCGACTACAAAATTAACAAAATACCATTTAAACCCTGAATGATCTGGCAAGGAGTATACTGTTACAAAACTCCACATTTACACGTTAAATCACTGCTGAAGATTATCGCTGGCTCAATGTTAGCTTTTAAAAATGGTTCTCAGGATTATTCATTATTGGTACAAAGTTTCAGATATTTCAAATATTTCAACTGACATGATCAAAATTACGTTAACTATTACAAGACAATTGGGACAGTTATTTGAAAAGTGGAAATAATACCAATTTGATTGGAAAGTTACAATTCAATTTAATCCAGAATTGTCAGTGTAGGCTGCTTTAATATTGTGGCTGTATAAAATATGTTGCATCTTATGTTTTAAATAGACTAAGGCACTACTCGAATGGCCGGAATTAAGTCGCATTTTGAATTATAAATAACTAAATTTCCGTCTCAAATAATTTAGTTTTATTATAGTCATTGGAAAAATGTTGTAGATTAAAGAAATTACTGACTAGTCTCCATACTGTTTATTTTTGTGGTCGATTAAAGTGTAATTACTGTGCTGAATTGGCTAAATGTGTATTACAGCGGAATATCGGACTACTCAAAATGTGTATTTAAATATACTTTTTTTCTCGAAACGCTTCTTTGTAAAGACTTACAAATAAATCTCGAAAACGGTTCTTCGTAAAGACTTCAGATTAAATCTCGATAACGCTTCTTTTTAAAGACTTCAGATTAAATATCGATAACGGTTCTTTGTAGAGACTTCAAATTTAATCTGGATTACGGTTCTTTGTGAAGACTTCAAATTAAATCTCGATAAAGGTAATTTGTAGAGACTTCAAATTAAATAAATAAGGACAGTGTCGGCATGAGAAGTGTGTTCATTATAGTTGAGTTCGACCTAGAGTTGTAAGATTGTACTCCATACGATACAAGTTTTTTAAAATCCAATTTCGTAAATTTGAGCTGTCACAGAAATCCTTCTACTCAACATTTCGAGAGAGATAATTAGGCAATGTGTTCAATCCAAGTGCTTTTCTTCTAAATATGCTAAGCATCTATTGGAAGCAACAAATATTATGGTTAAGAATTGTTCAGATGACAAGGGCTGTGACACATCAATATTCACATACACTACTGACCAACTTAGCTTCAATCGGAGATAAATCAATGCGTTATTTATGAGCATTATCCTGGCTTTGCTATTATTGTCTTTCGAATCTATGTTTAATTTCATATAAGGGGTCACTCTCAGAGCAATACGGTAATGTGTGTGGAGTTTCTCTGACAAATGTAAGGTGCCTTCATCTAATTACACACATCAATCATTTATATTGGGAACTAATGACAGGACTCCCGAGTGTCTGAATAAGTGCTGCGAGGAAAGAGTGGGTTACTCTGGACTTCCATGTCCCTCGTGTCTCTAAAAATCCTATTTTATTCTGCCGAAATAAAAACTAAGAAACTCTTAATAGATAGAACTTCTGATGTCCAAAAGCTATCTTATCAAGAACACTCGGCTTTTGAACAGTAATTGACACTAGTGCAACCATAAAGTGGGAAGTGTCTAGCTCTATTCGAAATCTAATCTTCTTCCAGTACTAAGAAAACACATTCTAAATAAACTTTCCATAGCAAGAAGTCTATGTCAATCTATGTCCAATCGATGTTACCTGTAGATTAAAAGTTGAACAGAAGCCGACTTTTTCGGGCAATTTCTTCGATATCCCTAGCTTTTACAGTGTGGCTATTTTCCTTGAAGGTGGTAAGCGATTGCACAAGAATACGTCTCCATCTAGACGACCCATTGAGTGATAAAGCGATGTCAAAACTTGGCTTTGTATTCCGATTCCCAACCGACTTTAATTTGGTTAATATGACCGTTATAGATGTCGTGTGCTGGTTACTTGCTACGCCTTCCTACAGCTGTACAGAACAAACTACTCCACACTAGTCTTATCTTCAAACATCAAACAGCTTAGTGTTAGAATTTATCTGATAGAACAAGCTTTTTTAATTTAAATTTGTGAAGCCATAATAATTGTGCTAAACCATGTCTACATCTTGTGGCAGAGAAAGACAGAGCAGTGCAACTGCGATTTATTTTGTGAACTTCAATGGACTTACATGGTTTAAGTATGTTGTGTCTATGTCAAATGATACGTCCCTCTATCTCTGTTTATCAAACATTTCTTCGGTCCACCGTTTGCATTTGAAGAAAACAAATCTGATATAAACGAAAGCCGTAAAAATTGTAATGTTAATACTCGTGATAATGGTTCGATAAATAAACCGAGTCAAAATGAGTTCAATATCTTCTTTCTGAGATGTTAAAATCTTTTTTCAATTACCAACTTTACCCTTTTTAATCACAGTGACTGATCTCATCTGCTATGCTCGAACAAACTATACGTTAACTAGCACATTATAAGTAAATCATATTTTATTACTTTGGTAAAAAATGACACACGGGAATGCACAAATTAGCCTGTTTTATTTTTAAATAAATTCATCGCCGATAGCATATTCCACTCGGTATTAAAATGTAATGATTTTATTTTACTTATTGGAAGTTCTACCAAGCGCACTTTGTAAATAAGGATTCGCTGAAAACTAGAATATGGTTGGTATAAATTAAACAGCAGTATTTTTGTTTATAAAACACGAACAATGAAATCAAATACGTGTTGTGTTTCTCTGAATTTAGCCTAAGGGACTCGCGTCTGTAAAATTTATTTTCTTCCCTCATCAACCTGACTCAATGCGAGAGGTAATTTATTTAGGACGTCTAGCCAACGGATTTTTTAATTTCGCTCTTAAATAATCTCATTAAATACAGACTCAATTTATACTCCGGAGGTTTAACATCAACCTGGAGCTGGATTGGCGTCATTCATCTCAATTAACAAGAACATAATACGGCCAACAAACTAAGTGGAGTTTATAACATCGATTGTACTTTTTTTACAGCCTTTAATCGTCGCTAAGAGGACTTGCAGCCTGTGTTTGGTCATTCCGTTTCCAGTTGACGTTACGTATTCTAGTTGCCAATTTTAAAGAAACAAATAAAACTGAAATATCGACAGTGTTTCTGAAATAAGAATTTAGTAGGCGTTAAGTTAAACCCGAACTAAACAAACTGACCCCTCCGATAATGTTAAAGAGAAACCTCAAAAGGGACTTGTTCTATATATCCGCTAATGCCACAGTAATATAGCAGTAAGATCATTGGTAATCCGATTATATTAACGTTTTAACCCATAATTTTTCTTCAGACTTAAAACCAAATCAGTAAAACAGAATATGTCCTGACAAAATATTAAAAAATAATTACAGACTGTTGCCCCAATGTTAATGTACAGAAACATTGCAGGAAGACATAGGTCACGACCCCTGGGGTTCTATCCAAAGAAATGGGAAACATAAAAATGTTCGTTCATTTACACTTCAGGTGACATGTTGCCGAAAAGCAATAAAACAGCACGACAGTTGGTCTCCGTGTCAGCGTTAGGTAATCGACTGCTCACACGGATGTTGTTTACCACTGTTGGGATGGTGTGTCATTTTATACTGTAGGTAGAGGTCAGACAAAAAAAAAACGAGTAAATTGGGCTTAATCTAACTGGTTTGATTACCAGGCTTAAATGTTACACTGTATAATCGATTTTCGATCTTGGCTTTCCAGTTAAACTGCACATTAATTGAATTATTGGAGAATTAAAGCTGTTTTGGTTTTTCGTGTTGAATTTACCGTATCAGTATCGTAATGTCAGATCATTTATTAAATGAACTTTGTCTTCTTTCTGTTTCCTGATTTCAGCAACGAGCCATTGGGCTAATGGCTCGTCTCTAAAGGAAATTGGAATTGTAAAGATTTCACAAACATATAGTACAAATGTATAGATGACATTAACCTAAATATTTGACAAAATTTGTTTTTGAATCGACAAAGCGTTCTTTAGCTAGTTAAAAACAGATGCCGGAAGTATTGTTGAATGTCGACTTAACTGAGGTATTTCTTAAGTCTGAATACACTGGAGAACATCACAAACAATATTAATCTACAACCAAAACATAGGAAGAGCTATGTCAGACATATTGGTGATTAAGGAATTGACCAAGCATTATATTTAAATTAGAAGGGGAAGTCCCAGAAGTACCGCTTTAAATAAGTATTTCTCAAGTGTGAATACACTGGAGAACATAACAAACGATACAGCTCATTCCATGGAGACAGTCTTAGGACTTATTTCACCCCAAAATAATTAATTAACGGACAAAAATGTAAACTGTTTTTTTTGTTTTGTTACGTCTTTGAACCACTCATTTTCAATTAAGATCACATTTGATACGTCAAACCACTATCAGGAAATAAAGATTGATCGAAACGTACTACTTTTTACAACAACGGTTAGTAATCAGCCCATAAAAAATCACCTCCACGAATGACACGGTCATTCCTTCTCTACCACTGATAGGGTGTCAACCTCTATGAGCTAAGATAATTATAATGCCCGATAGTGATAATGATGCGTCAAAAAGCACCAAAGTTTCTTTCAATATTGAAGCAGTACTTCAAGCCTTTTTACTTGTTTTACAATTGATACTATTCATTTACAAATGTTTTGATCAAATATAACTCCAAGTCTATTCAAAGATTTTTGTGCGTTACATCAATCTGTGTTGTTTTGAAAACCTCTAGTATCGAACTGTTCAAACGGGAACGAGTATGCTTAGTATAAATGTTAACACACAGGGTTTCACATATCCAATAATGTGCCTGTCACATGATAACAGGCATTATGGGTAATATCATTACAAAAAACCGTTTGCGTGCTGAGGGAATATCACCAACACTTCACCAGATGTAACACCACAAATCGTGGTTTTCTCAGCCGAGGTTGGGGTGAACTCTTGTCACATGAATAAACGTTATAGGAAGAGAATGACAAAAAAACAGACATACATTTGACAACTCAATGCTCCAGTGCATATTAAAGTTTCGTAGGTTAATCAGCCGTTGATATTGTTGGCAGTCAGATCACCTGAGATCTGAACAATTCTAGAAAAGAAACATTAGCTATTTTCTTTCGTTGGTTCTCGATGATGTTTGTAGGCCTACACTACGACGATAGAGCGGCAATGTCGATATAGGTCACGACCCCTGCGATTGTATTCACCGAATCGGAAATACATAACATAAAACGAAGGTACTTTCATTAACGGAGTTAATAACACTTTATGCGATACGCTGGCGTAAAAACAATAAAGCACATCGTAATAATAACGGCACGAATGTTCGCCTCTCGCTGTGTTAGGTAATAACATGTTTATACGGGTATTGTTTGTGACTCTTAATTGCTATCCTGTGTCAATTTAAACAGTAGTTAGAGGTCTCACGAAAAGACATCTGCAGAAGCCTATTATCTAATTGATCGCCTCGATCGCCAGGCTAGAATCTTATATCGCATAATCTATTTATGCTCGTATCCTTCGAGTTAAACTGCACATCAATTATTGTGGGAATGGGCCGTCGGGCTCGTCTGCAAACAATGTGGAAACTATACACATTGCTACAAAACTTAGGCTAACTTTTTTGGAAATGTATAGGTGAAAAGATAAAAAAAAATGTCTTTTTGAACGACATAGCGTTCTTTAAATAGTCAAAAACAGATATCAGAAATATGGTTGATTTTCGGAATTAACAAAGCATTAAATTTGAAAAAGGCTACGATGGTTTTTATGAGTAAGTCGCTTTATAAGTAAGTCTTTCTCAATGCTGAATACACTGGACAATACTCATTTACAACCAAAACACAGTTAAAAGCAGATGTTAGAAATAGGAGATAACAAAGCAATAGATATAAATAAGGTGGAAACGGTATAGAAATATCGTTTTATATAAGGTGGAAACGGTATAGAAATATCGCTTAAAATAAGGTGGAAACGGTAGAGAAATATCGCTTAAAATAAGGAGGAAACGGTATAGAAATATCGCTTAAAATAAGGTGGAAACTGTATAGAAATATTGCATAAAATAAGGTGGAAACGGTATAGAAATATCGTGTAATATAAGGTGGAAACGGTAGAGAAGTATCGCTTAAAATAAGGTGGAAACGGTATAGAAATATCGCTTAAAATAAGGTGGAAACGGTAGAGAAATATCGCTTAAAATAAGGTGGAAACGGTAAAGACATATCGCTTAAAATAAGGTGGAAACGGTATAGAAATATCGCTTAAAATAAGTCTTTCTCAAGTATTAATAAACAGGACAATATCACACAGAATATATACAGACTTCGTATATTTATTTCATAATCACAAAACAATTAAAAGAGAAAAATGTCCACTGTTGTTATGTTACTTCTGTGAACCTATCATTTCCATAAGATCTCCTTCATACATGTCAAATTACTACACAAAACATTAAGATTAATCTACTAGTAGGAAACGGATTATTTTTTACTGGCAATTTTTTTTTTCAACAACGACGATAATGAATCCTCCACAAAAACACCTCCACACAACGTTATCTCCTTTTTTTTCACTGATATTGTGATAGCCTATATGCGCTGAGATAATTATAGGGCTCGTTCAGGAATGATGCTTCCAAAAGACACCAATGTTTTCTTCAATACGAAATACGGGTCGGTCGTTCTTCAAGTATTTTCTATCATTTGATTTGATCAAATATAACCTCAAACACTACAATTAATAAACATTAATTCCGAATTTGCGATTATTTTGCTTACAAATTGTTTTAAAACTGTTGTGTCGTTGGTCAGCCAATGACGTATTCTTGTAAAATGTTGATATGGTCCCTGGGTTAATTTGTATTTGACTGTTGGATTCCATTTGTTTCTGTGTTCACTTTGATAACGAGTTTGAAAACTTAAACGTCATCGATGGAGACGTCCGGATAGCACATGAACTACTGTTGAGGTAACAAAAAACCAACGAAGTAATCATCAGTCTTGTTCTTATATTTGTTGAGATGTCACGGAAATTAACTGTGGTTTATTGTGAAAAAAACGCATAGACAAAAAAGAAACAAGTTAACTAATGTAATGTGAGGAAAAGCAATCACAAGTCATTTCAGAAGTTAGTCTTTGTCACGATCCATGGTT
>JAVFBX010242759.1:0-10350 GCA_034783855.1 Mopalia kennerleyi | reverse complement strand
AATATATTTATTATGGCATAATAATAATTTTGCATAATAAATGTATGCTGTTATGCATGTACATGTAGCTATATTTCATCTCCATATTCCATTTCCAGTGCAAATCGGATCCTGGTGGTCAACTAGTTGCGTTTATTTGATTGATTGATTGGGGTTTAATGTAGTACTTAAGGTAATTCCACTCACAAGATGGTTTGCCAGCCCAATGAGTGAAGGAAGCCACCACTGGCAACAAACAAAGGCAAGACAGGACAATCATATGGACAACAGGGCAACCAGGGCAACAGGAAACTCCCTACAAACCCCTTCCCTAGCTGTTTAGATTAGAATTTGCGCCTTAGTTAAGTTTATTTTATTTATAATGACATGACACACTAATGTGTAAAAGAAAGGACCTCATCAAAAATAAAGACAATCATAGGATGTAAACAGTGAGCAATATGCAAATATATCCTGCTTAATCTGCTCCGCCCGGCTCCTTGGTTAAGAGCGCATCAAGGCAACAGGAAACTTCCTTCAAACTTCCTTCTAATTAGTACTTGGAAATTAACTGCATAATGTGATCATGTTGCCTTAACAATTAAAATTTTAACACATTCTCAGGAATTCATCATCTTTTAGTGATGCAGGGATTTCATCCAAAAATTTTATTTCAGATGGAAGTAAATGACTAGCTAACTGGGTCAACATGAGGTCATTTCCTTCTCTTTGTTGATCATGGACGTTATGATGGCTCTAGCAAATCCGGCGTAACAATAACTTTGTAATAAGCTGGATGTAATATTAGCCGACAGCCAAAGATATCTGAGCGTAATGTCACTCTTTGATGTATTTCATTATCTCGAGAACGCTGCCAGCAAACGCCTTGGTTACAAACACAACAAATGACATGAGCCAAAGGGCTAAATATCCATTTACGCAGCAATACAAACTATAAGAATGGGGACAAGGAAGCAGAGTCTAAAGAGCTATAAGTTTGCCGCGCTATTTTGTCCATTTTAGAATATAAAATAACTACATGTATATTGAAAGAAATAAATGAATATCAGACAAAGCTAAAGTTCAGATTGTTTACAATGCAAGACAATGGTGAAACACTATAATGTCTTCGGTGATAAGATATTTTTAGTTCGACTTGGTGTGCTCACCAAATTAATCGGTGTATAAAATTGCAATAAAATAGAACAAAGGGCAAGCTTAATATTTCTGCTTCTGGGCGCAAAAGATGTAATACAGCTATAAAAACATAAAATATTGTCGAACGTACGAGTATCAGCTATTAGAGACACAATAGAAATTTCATCGCTATCAAAAGCGACTTTATTGAGTTTTCAATGATATGGGAGGCCTGAGGGAAGTGTTCGGCTTTTATGACATAATAACAGGTTGAATGGACCCACGGCCAAAGGAAAAACGGGAAGTGAATTATGTGTTATAAATGTTTACTGTCCCATGCTGTGTATGTGATTTCCTGAAAAACTCCGCAATAGATCGAATAGTTTCTAGTTTCAGGGCGCTAATTACACGCCAGAGAAACCTATCTCAAAGATAATAAGCGAACGGCCATTGTTAAATTGACAATTTTCCACTGTTAGGATCTCTTTATAATGGAAAATCAATGTACCATAACAAAAGCTTTATTGACAGAGCTTTTGTTATGAGCAAGCAGCATGAAAAGCTGACAAAGTAGCTTCCAAAACTTCACTACAAATACCAACTCAACCGATAGGTCAGGCTTTATGCATGCATTAATACGCTGCTTCAAAACATAATTTCCCAATGGAAATGATAAATATGCTGAGTATCATCACTTCAGATGAACAGAGACCGATTCCTAAAAACTGGACTATTTAACTATACAGAAGGCATTGTCAAAGAGATGCCAAATGAACCATTGTCAAAGAAATGCCAAACGAACCATTGTTAAAAAGATGCCGAACGAACCATTTTTTCTTTTTTTTTCTGAGTAAACTAGTTAGCTTAAAATATTGGCAGTGTTCTTGCTGGATATACTTTAGGTCATTTCACTCGCATGTCAGTGTGCCGACTCAGTGAAAACCATCACATACGATAAAACATGAGAAGATGGGTCTAGGTAAAAAAAAACATGACCAAAGGCAGCAATATGGTTGGGTTGTTTGTTTCTTTGATTGGGGTTTAATGCCGTACTTAAGGTTATTTTGTTCATATGAGGGTGTGACAGCCCAATGGGTGGAGAAAAGAACCAAGGCTACCTCACCGTGTGTGATAACTTTAATTGGAATACATCTTATCAAAGTTCTCACAAAGTATAAATCATGAGAAGTTTATTTGTATTTAACGCCGTGCTCAATGATATTTCCCTATTATGATTGTTGAGCATTACAACAATAATTGCCACACTAGAGCAACCAAAAATGTACTCTGTATTGTAATGTTGGAGAAAGAATCTCCTCATAATGCTGAGTAAAGATCTCTTGCTGCACTCCAAAAAACGCATATCCATCAGGTAAGGCAAAACATGTTTGTTCGTTTGATTGGGGCTTAACATTGTACTCAAGGGTATTTCACTTATATGATGACGGATTGTCCCCTTCACACTGTTCCTTGCCTTATTACGATGGAAAACCGGATGGAAACCTTGTAAAAACCATCCCTGCTAGCCTATTGCCAGAGCCACATCATGTGATTCACTGATATACCTGATGGTCGACTTGATTCCGTGAACGGTAAACTGGAGTAGGATTAGGAAGCACACGCTACCACTAAGCCACACCCGCGGGCCCATTGTAATGTTGGAGAAAGAATCTTCCCTTAATGTTAAGTAAAAATCTCTTGCTGCCCTCCACATAAGGATTATCCATCATGTAAGAGAAAACATGAATTCTTAGTTCTGGGACTCTTAGTTAGGGTTAATACTCAACTTAACTCTTAAACTTGACCTAAACTAACCCTAAACCTAACCTAAACCTAAACTCAACCCTAAACCTAAACATATGCCCAACCCTAAACCTAAACATAATCCCAACCCTAACCCAGACAGTAAAATGTATTTTCTCTCTTACATGACGGACTAAACAGCCATCAGCCAGAGGGTAAATTGTGGAGAGAAACAATGGCATGTCTCCATCAGCCTAAACACAAGGGTCTGTTTGGATCACAGCCAACAGAATTACTATTGGTGGATTGATTAGAGTATTCAAACTCGGAACTCAACCATTAAATATCAATTGTTTCCTTCATTAAAAAATAATGTTCCTCCTATAGTTAAAAGAGCAGGACTAGTATTTAACATATACTGAAGTGGACTGGGGTCATATGATAGACAGTTTATGGACTGTCCACCCCCCCCCCCCCCCATCCCCTGCGATTGCCAGAACCACATCATGTGACTCCGCCTTCTACCTCAGGGTCGCAAAATAGTGACATCAACATGCAAACACATGCAAAGAAATGGCGAGGTTTAAATGAGGTTTTAATATTGCTTCATATTGCCCTTAGCTAGATGACTTAAGTTAAAATGCTCAGAGCTATCAATTATATACTGTGAAAGGGTCTGTTGCTTATTGTAATCAGAATGAATTAAAAACTAATTCCACGATTCAAATTGTGAAACCGATAAGTTACTTTCATCTGACAATAATCTTCCTATTTAATAAATTGTTTCAGCTTGCCTGGAAACATGGAAAAAAAGTTCAAACGTTTACATAATTAGGTAATATAAACATTGATTAAACTTCAGTGCGAATAGAAATAATTGGATTTGACTCTTCTAGAAATTTTGAAGATAAAATCAGAAGCAGCCATGAAAACATTAAATTTTTAACAACAGAAGACAATATCATTTTATCAGTTGTTATCAGATCTAATTGCTATATTGCAATATTCCCAGGAGAGAAATCCTGGGCAATATCAAAGATTTACTGCCCAGCAGTTGACCAATCAGAAGCACCGTAATCATTTGAATATTGGATAAAACCTTAAGCTCCATAAATCTACTTATATCTAATCAATAAATTGCAGAGTTTACTTTCATTACGCCGCAGAGAATCAGGATATTGTTTTCTGCAGGAGAAAATATATAATGTCCTTTGTGCTATGCCAGCAGTGATCATAAAATGATACCGATTTATTTGCATGGTTAAGAGTTTCAACAAATTGCACCTTCAAAAAGACTAACTTGTTGCTTTAATGCCAAGCTTCGTAACAAAACATTCCGCCAAAAAGTAACAGCCACATTTATACATGTACAACCATAAAATGTGAATTTTTTACTCAGTTGGAAAATTATTCTTCCTACAGTGCTAATTAACAACAGTAGGATATAGGACTTCCCTTAGTGATTGGTTCATGTTTACGGCCATACTGAAGGGTAATGCACTTATACGATGACCGTGTATTCCAACAATAATTGACACAAGCAGAACTGTTAAGTACAAGTATGATAGGTTTGGATATTGCTGGCAAGTTAATCTTCTTTCAGTGCTAAGTAAAGGCAGCATTTCTATAGACCTGTAGTGAGAGTGGAATATTAACTGCATTGGGTTTGGCGAGGTACTTGGAGTCAATTCACTTAAATAACATATGAGTGGGAAACACTGTCCACCCTTAAGAACATTCACAGTAATATAGCTCTATTTCTACCTGAATTGGTTTTCATTTCTTCAAATCAATATTTGAACTTAAAAATTAGAGAATCAAAATATATATGGGTTTCCATTTTCAAGAACAAAGTCTTTCAAGGAAGTGCGCTGTATAGGGAATAGGGAATCCCCTAACACCCCTCCCCCCCCCTGCCCCCCATATCCTCCAAATATTTCATTGTGTTTGCATTGCTGTGAGTTTTTATAACACCCCAAGATACTCCAGCAATAATCTGGTGATTGCAGTAATTCAAATTTAACAAATATCCTTTTGGAAAATAACCATCTAAAAGAGTGAGATAGCCGTGTGCTTGGCGGTTAAGTTGATCAATAAGTCTCAGCCCCGTCATGTCCAATTCTAGAATGCCGCCCAAATCTCCACACCAAAATGAAAAAGCTCTCAAGTCCAATATGACTGCACATGTTTTTTTGCTTAGGCTGAATGGCATTGCACGGATCTATGCCAATAACTGATCTGTTCTACATTCGTGAAATAAAAACAGGCCGGAATGTGAATGGCTCACTTTATGGAGGCTTTATATATTGAACTGTAAGCTCAGCTACCACCGTCTTTCATATTAGCCAGTAACTGCCAATACGGATTTCTAAGCTGCTTAAAGTCGGACGTCCAGAACTGTGTCAGCCTATAGTGACAATACGTTTTCAGAAAACTCAATCCCCAAATGATGGCAGATTTGGAGCAAGGTTCTTAAATTGGCATTTCCACTGCCTCCATATTCAGCACCCCTTTTTCATGGAGGTATAAATATAGGGTAATACTGTTTACCTCAGAGGTGGGACAATGGTCTGCTCAAAACAGCAATTATTAAGGTACGGGATAGTCCTGATACATATAGGCTATAACCAAACAGGTGGATTGGACCTCTGACTGACTAGGCATCTTCTGATACAGGCTTCATAATGTTTCACCGATTATTGTTTAACACCATGCTTAAGGGTATTTCTCTGATACCACAGTGGTGTACTCCTATAGAGTAAATAGCAGAACAATGTGAGGTGGTATATACAAGGGCTTTGTGGGAAAATTAATGTTCCTCCATGTCAATATATATTTAAAAAACAATTTTGAATAATGTTTATTCATCACCCTTATTGTATAAGTTTAGGCAATTTCGTAAAATCTTGACTATTTATTTTCTGAAGTTAAATTAACATTAAAAAATTAAATCAAAGTGATTATTGTGTGAAAATCTCTTGATAGGGGTAATATTTTATGACTAATTATTTACTTAAGAATAATGTCTAAATAATCGTTATTTAAATTTGATAACAAATGATTCAACATGCTTGATGCAGGCTTAGGTAGGTGTGTGGTTGGAGTGAGCTTCTTGTTGCCCTGGGGAACTTGGAGCTAAGGGACAATATAAGACAGAGCAATTAAGGTGTTTAGGTGTTTTTTGTTTCTCTTTATTGTCTGACCTTGCCTTTGTTTATTGCCAGAGAAGGTGATGGTGGTTTCCTTCAACCATTGGTCTACCACACTGACATAGATATAGGAGTGAAATAATCATGAGTACGGCGTTAATACTGAATCAATCAAATCTTGGTTTATCAATACCATATACATTTATGACAGTGTACAGCTGCATGCAGATTTTCCCGTATCATCTTGATACTATAAATCGTTTCCTCAATGTCCCTGGCTTAATGGACGGCAGATAGAATCTGACAGACAAAGCACACATCCAAATTGAGATCTGCCAGTCCTAATGAGTTATAGTTGACCCAACCAGACCCACTCTGTCAAAGTCAGAATCTCACAGATTGACAATCTCAGATAATTAATACAGAGCTTTATATAATCCAGAGCAATCTTCAGGAATTTGGCTTAAATAATCAGGAGAAATAATCAAATGTTAAATCGCAATATTGGGTTGTGTGTTGAATTAGGGGAATATACAATTAAAGGATTTTGGTCAGAACTACGAGAAGAAGCGGAAAAGATTAGGAGATGGATGGCCTGTAGCTGTAGTAATGAGCCTATTTTACAGAATACAAAATAAAGCAAAAAAACACACAGATAAGAAAAACGGAATGTCTTATAATAAAGAAAGGGATGGGATTTTCATCTCATTGTTAAATTTCCTACGAAGTCTTCTTTATTGGTTTAGATTCATACAATGTGTGCTTGAAAGTATTTCAGTATATGATGGCTAGTCCAACATTCACTTTCAGTATCTGATGGCTAGTCCAACATTCACCATCAGTATATGATTGCTAATCCAACATTCACTTTCAGTATCTGATGGCTAGCCCAACATTCACCATCAGTATATGATTGCTAGTCCAACATTCACCATCAGTATATGATGGCTAGTCCAACATTCACTTTCAGTATCTGATGGCTAGTCCAACATTCACCATCAGTATATGATGGCTAATCCAACATTCACTTTCAGTATCTGATGGCTAGCCCAACATTCACCATCACTATATGATGGCTAATCCAACATTCACTTTCAGTATCTGATGGCTAGTCCAACATTCACTTTCAGTATCTGATAGCTAGTCCAACATTCACTTTCAGTATCTGATCTCTAGTCCAACATTCACTTTCAGTATCTGATAGCTAGTCCAACATTCACCATCAGTATATGATAGCTAGTCCAAACTGTCATGGCTTTATCAAAGTAGTTGAGGATAAGGCTCCCAATAGCTACTTTATCTCAGAACTGTTTACTGCTATTTTTTCCCTGAACATACTTAACATGTATTTATATCGTGATTGATTTCTCAACTTTATTGACATCCATTTGACAGGTACACGTGGTTAAGCTCTGGACTTATACAGTAAACATAAGAATTATACTATTCTATGCCAAAAAAGGTCATTTTCTTCTCTTTTTTGTTTTTCAAATTGTGTTCATTAAACTGTAAATTTTGTATGAAAGTGACAATAATAACAAGAGCAGACTCTTTTGTCCAACAATTTAAGAAAAATATCTCAAAATGTCTAAACAAATTGATAACAACATTGAACATAAGTGCTAAAAAAATAAAGTTCTTCTTTAGAAAATACTTAAATCCGTTGTATAATCCGATTTTAATCTAATCAAATAGTTTATACCGGCTGTGAATATTTGGGTCCCATCTGTGTGTCGCCTCTAAATCTAGCTGTCAATATAGCTTTAGAGCAGAGCAGACTGATAACTCCAAAATTAATTAGTCTTTCGAGACGAAATAATCTCTCTATGGTTGCCCGAAGCATTGAGATCTGTCTTAAAAACCCAGAGCCCTCCCGGTCTCTCATTTTCTGGGGCACTTTGACAAATGTGTGACTCTCTCCCTCATTTTTCCTCTCCCATCCCTGCCATTGCACTCCATATTTCCTTCCAGCTTATTCTTTCAAATCCTATTCAGCGCTCCTCCATCCCCACCACCCTATCCCCAGCTACACCACCTTATCCCCAGCTACACCACCCTGACCCTAGCTCCACAGCAATACATGTACCTTCATCACCACCACCCTACTTCCAACTCAACCACAATACTTCCATCACCACCACCCTATCCCCAGCTACACCACCCTACATCCAGCAACACTACCCTATCCCCAGCTACAACACCTGATCCCCAGCTACACCACCCTATCCCCAGCTTCACAACAATACATGTACCTTCATCACCACCACCCTACTTCCAGCTTCACCACAATACTTCCATCACAACCACCCTATCCCCACCTCCACCACCCTACATCCAGCAACACTACCGTATCCCCAGCTACACCACCTTATCCCCAGCTACACCACCCTATCCCCAGCTCCACAGCAATACATGTACCTTCATCACCACCACCCTGCTTCCAGCTAAACCACAATTCTTTCATCACAACCACCCTATCCCCACCTCCACCACCCTACATCCAGCTATACCACCTTATCCCCAGCAACACCACCTTTTCTCAGTTACATCACCCTACCTCCAGCTACACCACCTTTTCCCAGCTACACACCCCTACCACCAGCTACACCACCCTACCTCCTGCTACACCACCAAAGGCACCAGAAACTCAAAGTTAAAATTTGTTCACACAAAACTTTTTAAGAGTCAACAACTACATGTAGTACTCTCGATTGAGAATGTAGGAACTTTTGTTTTTTTCAAATTTCAGATACCTTTTTTATTATAATCAACGTTTGTAATACCTGTTTATTCACCTCATCAAAGGGTTTCCGGAAATGTTTTCTATTCACATTTGTAAAAATATTTTGGCATGAGATTATGAAAAATCTTTTGTCAACACAAATGAGACAAAATACATACTATTACAAATTGGCTAGCCTTTTTCGACTAAAAAATCTTTAATTAATTATTCTTGTGTGTGGTTATTTGATAAAAATTAATAATCTGCTAAATGGATCTGGATGAAAGAGAATATCCGGTCTCCGTTTAATAAATCATAAAGCAGGCAGCGCACAGAGCATTTGTGGGATTACGTCAGAAATGATTACGCCAAACAAAATAAAATCCGACACAAGAGGAACTGAGGTGTCATTCCATTATAGAATGGGCAATGATAAGGCGCCAGAGCACAAAATATGAGAATTATCGGGTGTGTTCAGCTTGCTGAATCATCTAATCATCAGGACTTAGTATTAAGAGGTGATTATAGCCCCCATGCTTGGAGCTACGGGGTTAAGACAAAAGGGCCGAGGGCAGAACTAATAAAGAAGAAGCATTCCTCGTGACATGCCCGTATGACAAACTCGAATGATAACTTATTGGTAATTCAGACCCGGTCCCTCTTCAACTCATTATTTTTATGAAACTGACAATAGGGAGAGGAGGGTGTCTTTTGTAGGGAGGGCAGGGGAGGGGAGGGCGGGGGATACTGACAAAAAGGCGTAGAATAGAGGCTAGCACACTATATTGGGTAAATGGTGCGGAGGGAGGGCTTGTGATGTAAATACATTTATGTAATGAGATTGTTAAAAGAGAGAGATTAGATAAAAACTAATAAGACAGCATATGATCAAGCTTCTGCAAGTCACAAGGGAAGGACGCAGTTTGAAGTAAAGGAATTCTACAGACTCAATTGCAAAAACATTCAGTCGCTGGAGAAATTCCTTTACTTCCTTATCTGAAATAGTTTTCATCAATAATTTATCTACAATAAAAATGATATAACAGGATTTATTTGAAACTACACCAATTAGACAACTTTAATCACTGTTTGATGTGCGTTTAACAGCCCACATTACCGTTATTTCACTCAAATGACAGAGGACCAGTCCAATGAGTGAGAAAAATCACTCTTGACGCTATTCAATACTGTTAACTAAGATATGTCAATCACCACCCCTGGAAAAAATATAAAATTTCAAGGACGACTAATTTTCAGGTTAAAAATTTCTCACAAGATTCTACATACGGCAAAAACGATTCAGAAAAAAAATCTTACATCATGTACTACAGATTTAACTTTTATGCGATAAATTCAACTTTTTCGGTTTGACATGGATATTTTACTAGGTTTTTATAAAAAATGATAATAATAAAAAAAATTAAAAAACATCTATCTTTTTTTTTCAAATTTCTCACCAGATGTAGGATTTCACGCGACTGTGGGTGCCAGTGGTGTCAATCATATGATACAAAAATAAAGGAGCAATAACAAATCTACTTTTTCTTGACCATTAGAACTCATTATGAATCCCTGTGACAAAATAAATAGTTGGCAAACAGGTAATAACACCTTTAGATA
>JAVFBX010242748.1:0-10350 GCA_034783855.1 Mopalia kennerleyi | reverse complement strand
ATTATGGATTACAACTTCTGTTTATTCAGTTTGCGACGTTTCGGCACAGATTCTAGTACCGTTATCAAGCGTAATGTTTTAATCCTAGTTTTTCATGAAAACAATAACACTACAAATTGTCCTGTTCTTCAGCACAAACACAATAACCCGTCAAATAAATCCTTGGGTTTTTTTTGTTTTGTTTAGCCTGGCAGCTCAGAGAGAACAGTATCTAGTCGACAAATACGATCATCAAGACTTGTACAGGAAAGCTTTGGACACACAGGTTTGAACAATAAATTTGAAAAAAAATATACAAACTAATGAATAATCTTATTTGTATACATGTAGGTGAAGGCTCAGTAGAATGTTATGTAATGCTTCTCTGGTTCGCTAGGCCTTTGTTCAGGAAGCCACTGGAGTATTTCTTAAAGTTCTAACAAACAAAGCCAGTTTTCCAGTATCACCTAAATACATCAACATCTTTTTTTTAATTTATTTTTCATGCTAAATGAAAGATTGTAAGTAAAATTTATAAAAAAAGAAACTTATTTTTTCACATTACATATTTTTTTATGGTTAATGAAAGGCTAAAATTTTGCTAAACATTTGCTTATTTTTAAGAAATACTTAAGTAGCTTTATGAATACAGGCCCCGGATAGCTTATGTGTTGTTTGCCATGCTGATGTAAAAACTAATAGTTATAACCCAGAAAAAACTGATATGTGATTCATCATTGACTTGCTCGTATGGTATGTCATCAATGAAGTTGATGAATTATCTGTCTTTTTTCTTCCATAGTCGTTATTTTGCTTTCTTTTAATAATTTTGCACATTTTCTATTTGCTTGATTTTTATACTGTACCTCATAGTTTATTGTTCAGTTTTTATTTTATTTCTCCTGAAATAAAATCTAACATTTCCTCCTTTTTTTTCATGCTAATGTTTTTTTGTCACACTTAAAGGGAAATAACTCATGCTGTCTGTTTTTAATCCTCAAATGCAGAATTTTGTGAATTAATGTTCTAAATTGAGTTTGCATTTTCCCTAAATGTACTGAGGTAGATCATTGTAACTACCAATATCTTGTTTAAGTTATTATAAGCTACAGAACAGACCTAACTACATGCATGAGTCTTTTTTAAGAGAAAATGTTGAAAATACCATTACAAGAGTTATTTCCCTTTATGTGTCAGCTATACATTATTCACTATGTGTTAAATTGTAGCCACTAACATCATTCATTTGCAAATCATGGGTTAAATCAAGGTTAACTTTATTTCAAACATATTTTTGAGTCGTATTTTATTATACAAAATCAAAAAATGTTTATGTGGAAAATAATATATAAAATTTTAAATCTTAAAGGTGCAAACGTGTACTCGCCACATGTAGTATATAATTTCCTTTCAAAACATTGAAAATAGGAATCCCTTCATTAAACCCTGTTACTGTGTGTATCTTTTCTTAGTTCACTTTTGTACAATTTTTTTATTTCTTCTTGTTAATTTTTGTGTTCTGCACTAACATTTGCTTCCTCACAGGAGAGAGAGAGGAACAAACTGAGGCATTTAGATGGTCTCTTACGAACCCCTCTTTCAGTTCCCAGACCACTCTCACCTTTCTTAGAAACTTCCGTTAAAACCACATGTGGTGTTCTGTCTCCTCTAAAAAAGGTATTAATAGATAAGGAAGGTTGAGCCGTCATTTAAGATATGACGTCTTTTTTTAGTGTCTGCTTTAAGGTTATTGTCAGGGTTTAGTTTTAGTATTAGGGTTAGGGTTAGATTTAGTGTTAAGTTGCGGGTTATTGTTAGGGTAAGTATTAGGTTTGGGGTTAGATTAGCTTTAGTCTTAGGTTTGGGTTAACTAGTGTTAGGGTCTGTAGTAGCCTTAACCCAAAACTCAGAATTCATGTTTGATCTAACTCTGACCTCACTGACATGCACATGTAGCATTATGGATATATTGGTCAGAACTTTAAATTAAAAGTAAAATAGATACAGCATGTAACTGATATCTGTAGCTGTGAGGTATGCATCAAATACGATATTGGTAGGCAGAAGAATAAAATTCCATGTGTATGTTAATTGTTCTGGGCTCTCAATGAATAAAATATATGAGAGTGATCCACCACTCTCCTACGTGCCCCGTGGGGGAGCGGGTTGGCCATTCCTGCAGAATACTCTCCCGGCTTCCTCAGTCTATCGTAAGAGGCGAGAAAAGAGGAGCTTTCTGTTTATTGTACATTTTGTATTGTACATTTTGTATTTGTCTCTGTCGTCATATAAGTGAAATACCCTTGAGTACGACGTTAAACACCAATCAAACAAAGAAACAATTCATATAAATTAACAAAAACAGATATTAAACAATTGCAAGTTCATATATAAGTCATGTGGATTAATATTAGTCAAGTTTGAGATCAATGGCGGAGAAGGGGAGGGGCTTTTACAAGTCAGATGTCTCCGATACCTTGTATATGACTAATGTAGGTAAATCGTCATAAGTGCAGTCATCAGACTCTCCTTTCAGTATTTGATAGTTTTCTGGTTAAAAAAGGAATATTTTAAACTGTTTATACATTGTCAATCTGAAGGTCCTGTTAATCAAGTCCCACGGATCTCATTTCTCAAGCTACATGAAGCCTTCTGCCTACTGAAGTCTTGTTCAGCGTAATCACCTTATTAGGCTTAACTGGGGCACCTGCTATGTACCCGGGCAGCCTCGACCATGATCTAGTGGTTCGTGTGTACGCATGGTAATCCTAATGTACTGTTCACGGGTTCAAGTTCATCTGTCAACAATCAGGTATATGAGTGAGTCACACGATGTGGCTCCGGCAATCGTGGAGGTGGTTTTTACAAGATTTCCTCCCGGTTTGCAACCATATTTAGGCAAGGAACAATGCAAAATGGATAATCTGTCATAATATAATTGAATTACCATTGAGTACGGTGTTAAACCCCAATCTAACAAACAAACAACTAAGTTAGCTACTCAGCTTGTTGGTTAGACTGATTCTCTCACCATAATTGATGTTAATTCAAGTGTGAACAATTTTTTAGTTAATGTATCACTATGCTATGAAAAGTTATAAAAAAAAATGAGTTGTGTTATTAGCTAAATCTGCTTGTATGTAAGCTTTAAATACATATCTTACAACTCTTACAAGGTTTGTTCTCTTAATTAGGTAGTGAATGAGTGAGTCACATGATGTGGTTCCGGCAATCGCAGGGAGGGTTTTTAGGAGGTTTCCTCTCGGTTTTCCAATGTAATTAGGCAAGGAACAGTGAGAATTGGACAGTACATTGTCATATAAGTGAAATACCCAGTAAACCCCAATCAAACAAACAAACAAGCAAACCTAATTAAGTAAGGCAGATTGAGGAGTGAATGATCCATCATGATATAAGTGAAATACCCTTAAGTTCTTTGTTAAATCACAATCAAACAAAGCTCAACAACACAAAAATACTTTTACACTTAGCTGTGAGCTGATTGGCTGCCTCTGGCTCTACAGCCAAACCAAGGACTGGCTGTACATCTCTATTTTTTGGTGCACATTTCAAGAGTCTTGTGGGCCTGTGGCCGTGGCGTAGTGGTTAGCCAGCGCGCCTTCTAACGCCTACTTCGATTTACAGTTCACAGGATCGAGTCTGACTGTCGACCGTCAGGTATATGAGTGAGTCACAGGATGTGGCTCCGGCTATCGCGGGGGTGGTTTTTACAAGGTTTCCTCCCGGTTTTCCACCATACTAGGGCAAGGAACAGTGTACAGTTGACAATCCGTCATCATAAAAGTGAATTACCCTTGAGTATGACGTTAAACGCCAATCAAACAAACAAACAAACAATCAAGAGTCTTGTTTTCAAAATCTTTATCTTTGTATATGAAAATGTAGGGAGATTTCTGTCTAAGTATGTGTACTCTCCTGTTTTAGGAGGTAATTCTGCTATCAGTGAGAAATGGAAGAAGGAGTTTTTACCAGAACACTGCGTGAGTAGTGTGGAAGTGTTTGATCCAGTCACAGACACCTGGTCAAAAGGACCCGAACTCCCAAACGCCCTCTGTGGGGCAGGTAAGTCCGCAAAAAATTTTGGAGTAAAATCATGTTGACAATTTTTTGAGATGGCTTATTTGAAAGACATTTACTAGGAGCTACGTCAGTGAATCACAATACAAAATATTCTTTATACAGATTTCAACTCTGATTCCTAATACGGAGGTTTTGAGTGATGTCCCTTTGCGAAATGATGTTTCCACTTTATGGCACTGTAGGGCAGCCTGCCTATACTTTAACATTGTGGGTTGTTGGTTTTCAGGAAAATATGGCTTTAACATTGTAACTTTCGCAAAATATAATATTTTAAGCTATGGGTAAAGGAAATTGATATGGTCCCATTAACGTTAACCTGTTAATTTGCAATATTCCTTATACTGCCCATGTTAAAAATCGTGCATTAGCCCTCCCTTGCCGTAAACCGACAACATTATTTAGCAAAGGAACGTCACTCTGTTGTCGTAATGCCATAAATGAAAAACCCCGTAGCGTGCAGATGAAACGCTTCGATTAAATTAAACTAGTCTTTATTCCACAGTTACCCAGTTGCTCAAAGCTCTGTTAGGGTTAATGGTCTGTTAGATGACATTACCTTACATGTCTATTATGACGTGGCGTCCATTTCTGCGTGACGCAACGTCATTTAACTGGGTCTTAGACTGATGAAGCTTTGAAAAACTGGACCTTGGAAATTAAAAACCATAAAATTCAAAGTCGTCACTCAAACTTAAATGCAGTATAACAAAGCACGATGTTATATACTAATAAAAAGAAGATGTACATGTAGCTGTTGGTTAAAACAATCTCGGGCGAATAAACAGGTGCTAAGGTAATGATTTGTCACAATGCAAGGGTTGGTTGGGCTTTGACACCGTACTTAAGGTTATGTCACTTACGACGGCGCACCAGCCGAAGGAACAACCTTAAGGCCACTGGAAAAAACACAGGATAATCACAACTATCTAATGCCTACGACCAACTAATCTTCTACCAGCATGATTTCAACAATGGAAGAACTTAATCCCTTCCATACATAACTCTACTCAGTATCGTGAGCCTTCACTCTAGCTGTATATAAATATTCATTTCTTGATGTCACTGTGTACTTCCAGACACACTAGGAAGCGACCATTTCTCAATTTTAACACACATAAATCTAAATTCAGAGAGACCGATACACTTCCCAAGTTCCAATACTCATTAGCCGATTGGGTAGGTTTCCAAGCCGAGTGCAATCATATTGACACCACTCGTATCTTTAATATTGACGTGGACATATTCAATGAAAATTTTACAACAGCTATATTAGATATAGCCAAAAGATACATTATTATCTCTTAATTATGTAAAATACAAAAACCCTGTACCTTGGTGGACTCCCGATTGCAAGAAAAATATACCGGCAAAGAAAACGGCTCCTAGAACATTTAAACGAACAAGACTCGACGAAGATCATATCAATTGCAAAGAATTGAAAAGTTCACCTGAAATGTTTGTTAAAAAAGCTAAAGCTTAGTTCTGGGAAGACTTCGGTGATAGTGTTAACAAAGACATGAATTCAAAACAGATATGGAAAACAACAAACATTACGGGAAAGACAAGACATACAATCCCTGTACTAAACAAAACAAATAATAGAAACACTGATTCCAATATTGAAA
The DNA here is from genome assembly GCA_034783855.1 of Mopalia kennerleyi. Taxonomy (NCBI): domain Eukaryota; kingdom Metazoa; phylum Mollusca; class Polyplacophora; order Chitonida; family Mopaliidae; genus Mopalia; species Mopalia kennerleyi. The sequence continues at coordinate 4,645 of JAVFBX010242748.1, read as the reverse complement.
AATTGAAAAAATCTTTGCACAATAAACAAAACCGCTTGCCTGGCAAGAACCAAATCCGATACATAATATTAAAACAACTGGGCAATACAGTCCAAAACTTTGTATTAGATTGTTTAAACACGAGCTGACTGACAGGCAAATAAACCCTCAGAAATGTGAAAATCTTCAGTAGTTATACCAAAACCTAAACCTGATAAAGACCAGACAGGCTGCAAATCTTACAGACCCATCTCCCTAACATCAAATGTGTGCAAGATAATGGTAACTATGTTAAAAACATCGGAACAAACAATCTACAAAATATAACACAAAGCGGATTTCGAAAGAATACAAGCACAACATATCAGTTAGTCCGATTACAACACGCAATCAAGGAAGGCATGGCTAGAAAAGAATCTACGTTAGGAATTATTTTGGATATAGAAAAAGCCTTCGACCTTGTGTGGCGAGACGGAATTGTTTCAAAACTAGATAACTTTGGAATAAACAGGCCGGTTACAATACTGAATAAGACATTTTTTTAGCGATAAAAAGTTGGAATAGTTAACATATTTTCGTCAGCTTATCAACTTGATAATAACACGCCACAGGGTAGTGGTGTAACTCCTTTTTATTCAATCACCTGATCAATGATTTAACAGAAACACAATATTTAAATCCCCCCGGTATAAAGCAGGCTTTATTTGCAGATGATGCAGCACTTTGGATAACAGGACGCTCAATTGAAAACCTATGAATACAATGAATGGGGATTTAAATTCTCAGTAGCGAACACAACTGGAGTAATCTTTTCTAACAAATTGGATGTAAATGTCAACATAGAACTTGACAAACGGACAGTAGAATTGAAAAGGAGTGTAAGATACAAAGGAATGAAATTTGACAGCAGGTTGACTTGCAAAGCACACATCGATCAGCTCATCATACGTTGCAATAACGGTCTAATCCTTTTGAGATGTGTCTCCGGAATAAACTCAGGTACAAATTAAACAAGTTCAATAAATTTTTTAACAATATCTGATTAGATCAAAACTATATTACGGCTCAGTCGGTTTCATGACACATAATTTAAAATGATAGATAACGTACAATACAGCCTTAAAATAGCAACTAGGGCATTTCAAGACTGCAGTTTACAAATTGAAATTATCGGGAAATCACTTTATTCAGGTCAAGAAGAACTCTCAATGAAATATGTTAATGAGTCTATAGCTAAATGAAATGGACACCCATGCCATTCCGTCCTGGGACCAGAAAGTGAATTTGAATATCTAGAACATAAATGGCTAAAAGACTCAGTTCCCTTCGGTTACAAAATAAATCAGTTTTTCCATGAAATCCAAATTCGTATTATTGATGGGATTGACACGGGTAAACAGGTAACCCCTTTATAGAAACTATGTAACATCACAATCAACGACAAAATCATGAAGAAAGATAAACCTGTTTATAGAAGGGAAATTACACTAAAGCACACATACCTAAACTACAGAGAATGTCTAAAATCTATACAGACGGTTAACAAAAATAGTGCAGGGTCGGCATACGTTATTGCAGAACTATACGTTCAGAAAGGATGTAAAATTCTTGACAATATGTCGATATACTCGAGTTGAGCTTATAGTTATTATAAAAACACTAGAAGGGATCCTAGAACATAGACCCATCCCATCACTTATTCTTTCGGACTCGTGAAGCAGTCTACAGTCGATAGAAAACTTGTGTTAGGATAGTAACCCTGATCTTATTCACGACATAGACAAATCTATGGAGTCAAATAATCTATTCAGGAATTAAGGTAACTTTAGTGTGGGTTCCTACGGCAGCCCATGTAAACATTAAAGGAAATGAAAATGTCGTCAAAGCAGCAGCATGCCGTCTAACAAGACCCCACACATATGTGTTAGCTAGATTAGGTTCAAGTGAAATAAATTCAATTATATCAAGGAAAGTACTTAACACATGACAGAACGAATGAGATAAAGAAAATCACTGGCGTTGGTTACATCACATTTTTAGGAGGGTAAACAACAAATAACCGCCCATTTCAATTAGCTGATGAACGCCCACAGCTAAAGGTCATCCATGTAGTGAGAAACAGATTCGTGAAAGAGAGATAATTTAAGACCAGATTCGACATATACGGATAATGCTGATCGTTTCATAGCAGTTATTGCCCAATGAATTTGAACAGACTGTAGTACTCAAAATTTAAAGTATATTTGTTAAGTATTTATTTTACGAGTGCTAAATACATGTAGATAAATAAGACTACTCTATCTGCGGTCTGTTTCTCGAAGCAGTATTAAATTTGAGCCACTATTGGATGACGTTATGCCACATCAAAGCCTTATATCTAATCCGTTATTAGCTATTTTATCGAGCGTAAGTGTCTAATCGTATTTCGAGCAACAGGTCACTGCATTTAATTTACACTGACATACGTATGTTTTATTCCGTATTTGAGATGCCATAATAAAAGGAACGTTGCAATACATTTTATATATCACCAATAAAATCTGGCTATCAACGATTCATAAATCAAAGAAGATATATCATATTTGACAATTCAATTGAGATCTCTGGAACCAAACTAGATAGTTAAAGTCCGAATCTATCAAAATCAAAAACTATATCAAACATTATCAAATGGAGTTCAATGTAGTAGGAAGGCAACTCATCAAAAGTCATTTTGATATTTCAAAATCTCGACTACATTGTAAGAAGGCATCAGGAGAATGATTTATAAAGGAAAATGATTTATAAAGGAAAATGATTTATAAAGGATAACTACAAATTTCCTTGGCATGAAGAATATTTAACGAAAGGACAAGTGCCCAAGGACAATTGTTTATCTCTTCCGTCAGATATGAAAAGGTTTGTGATATATGTCTTGATCATATCCTAAAGTGCTACATTCCTTGTTCCTTTAAAATGGTTTACAACACATATTAGTTGAATATCGTGAGTTCTGTTTTTCATCATCAAAGCAGACCGATGTGCACTTTACAACATACACCGTTAGTCCGCTAACCTACCAAGTACCATTTGTACAAACTCATCATATTAAAAACGCAAAATTGCATACCGTTGAGCATGACGTTAGATAATAATAAATTAAAAAAACAAATCGTGTGAATATTGTATCCCTAATAAAGATTTACAAATTGAAATCAGAACAAAACAAAAACAAAATTCCACGAAATTCCACGCCACAGTGTAGCTGAAATACCGCTGAATGTGGCGTAAAACACCAATCAATCATCAATCCAGTAAAGTGAAGTAAGTAATTTTCAGCTTAACGTGTAACATTGAGGATCTCTGTTGTGTAACTACGTTAAAGTCAGTTTGTATAAAAGGAAAATGGCACTTTCATTTTAACTATCAATTTATACATAGCGAGGAATAAATGTATATAAACAGAGACCCGAGTCGAAAGCAAAAATATATTGTGAAGGGTGGAACATGATCAGGACAAATTCTTTGTGGATTGATGGTGCTACATATTTCTCGAATGTGCTATTGTGGAAGAGTGATGTTATATATTTCTCGAATGCTCTATTGTTAAAGAAGAAGAGGATAAAAATATGTCATATATTTTCTGAAATCATCAATACATAAATGAACACAAGTTTTGTCCACGCTATTACTGCAGGAGTCCTTGTCCCAGTGAGGTGTGATCGGGTCAGCAAGGATATCGATGCACTAATGGGTGCATTGAACCCAAGAGGCGGAAGATATAAATCATATACACATGGACTAAGTTGATTATCGTCCTTAATGATCCAGAAATGGCCCAAAGCCAAGCAGTCTCTGATGTCATGGCGAAAAAGACCAATGCAAATTATTACGCGGATAAATGAGTGTATCTGGTGTAAACATTCCCTGATTATAATAATGATGGCTATATATTGGCAGAATAACAAATTCATCACTTTAACAAGAGGGTAAGGTGTGATAGAAGACAAAAACGGACCATTTTAACAGTAATCATATTGAGATGACGGACCAAGATGTTCAATGAATCAGTTAATCCACATATCAATCTGTCAGTCAATCAGCCACGATTTTAATAATTGCGATATGGCATATCTATTTTGTGGAGGTTTGTCACATAACAGCAAAATTGCAACCGTTGGTTTTCACTTAAATGCTAATGATCCTGATTAGCTATCAGTACACATCTGTTGAAAAGAAATACGTCCGCAGACAGCAAAAATGTTAATCTATCCGTATGTGTAACGATTTTGTAAACGATTTTGGGTGCCAAAGTTCTATACTAGATACATCAGAGTAAAATAGCAGTACAACGGTGAATAGCTTGAATCAACTAATCTGTGTTGGTCGTTCAACCCATTAATCAATCAATTGGCTAAGATATCAATCCGATCTGAAGTACCACACTCTGTTGTCCAGTTTCGAGTGAAAACATAGGTATGCTAGTGTCGGAATACACAGACGCCTTATTAATGGAATACACTCGAGCGGGACGTAAACACCAGACAGTCAGCCAGTCAGGCTCAACTGTTTGTTTCCATTCTTTCCCAATTCCTCATAACTATATAGCTCTGTTGGGGAGCGGGTTGGCCAGTCCTGCAGAATACTCCCTCGGCTTCCTCGGTCGATCGTAAGAGGCGAGAAAAGA
>JAVFBX010242737.1:0-10351 GCA_034783855.1 Mopalia kennerleyi | reverse complement strand
GTCTGGTTGTGCACCTGACCTTTTTTTCATGGGATTGAATATTCAAAATGGCTGCCAGACAGCCATATAAAACTTTTGTAAGGAGTCAATCTCTCAATGGTGGGCGTCAAGATCCATTCATGGATCTCTTGTTTTTGTTGCTTTTTTGTGTCAATAGCTTGGCCTTTTAACTTGTCATTTATTCAAATTTTAAAAAACTTAAATTTCTAATAAATGATTTGTTGATAAATATACATTAATTTATTTTCTGATGTTTGATTGTACTGTATCACAGTATGTATTATTTTTAAATAATCTCTTAAGTTTATTATGCATGAGCATTACAGTGAAAATGTATGACTTTGTTACGATTTGTTAATGCATGTTTTGATTTCCAGCTTGTGAAATGGTTGTGAAATTTTTAATTATGTGCCATATTGTTTACTGTATTTAAAGTAGATTAAACTAGTAAACCTGGTTGAGGATTTGGTGCTTAATGTCCTATATTTGTTTATCCACCAATAGTGGGGGAAGAGTGGGGCTTAGAAATGCTACTCCGCGTCTGTCCGTCCGCCCATCACAAATGTTTGTGAATACACTAGCTTGAAAACAAATTCACCGATTAACTTCAAACTTGGTATGTAGCTTCCTCCTGTTTAGATGACGGATGGTACTGATTTCACCAAATTCCGAAATGCTGTTATTACATTTTGTTTTATAATATTCATGCCTGTTTGTGTTGGGAAAATGATAAGTAGAGAATAAATTCACGGATAAACACAAACTTGGTATGTAGCTTTCTCTTGTTAAGATGATGAATGTTATTGCATTTCACCAAATTTCGTTAAACAAAATGGCCGTTATAACATAAATTTTTTGCATATTCATGCATGTATGTGTTGTAAACAGGATAAGAGGAGAATAAATCCATGGATTAACTTTAAACTTTGAAGATAGCTTGCTGCCGATAAGACAATGGATCGGATTGAAGTTCCGTAAAACAAGATGGTCGCCATTGCATTATTTTACAATATGCATTGATGTAGTTGTTGTGAACACTAACTTCAAATTTTAAGTATAGTTTTTTTTTATTATGACAACAGATGGGATTGAATTTCATCAAATTCCGTAAAAGATAATGGCCGCCATTGCATAATTTTACAATAATCATATCTGTATATGAATATATACGAATACACAATACCTCTGCAACAAATTCTCGGATTAACCTGAAACTTGAAATATAGTCTATTGTTATTAAAACAACAGATGGGATTGAATTTCATCAAATTCTGTAAATCAAAATGGCTACCAATGCATCATTTTACAGTATTCACGCCTACATGATTTTGAGAACACATTTACTGAATAACTGAAACTTTTACATAGCTCCCACCCCCACCCCCCCACCCCCCATTTAGACAAATAATGGGATTTCATTTCTCCAAATTCTGCAAAACAAAATGGCCGCCATTGCATAATTTTAATATATTTCAAACTTGGAAAAAAGATTCCTCCCATTAAGAAACCGATGGGATTACATTTCATTAAATAATTCCGTAAACCAAAATATCTATCAGTAAAATTCAGATATTAACTACCCTCAAACTTCACGTTTTCTGTTACTACCATAGATGTGGTTATATTTCACTTGGTTTCACAACAAATATGGCCAACATTGCATATCGTATCAAAATGGTGATAAACACCATAACTCGTAGTCTTTGGCTCATTGCAGAAAAAATAGTTCTTAAACAAAAGCAGGAAAAGGTTATTTGACTGGGATTATGGCCATATTTAAAAATAAAACCTCTAGAGGCTGACCTGCTAGCTATTCCGCTTGCTAATTAAATTTTCACAAATTATGATAATCAGGTAGGGTTAACAGATTTAACTGTTCACTTCACTGATGGTTATTATACTTGTGTCTATCATAACATGTGTATTAAAAAAAGAGCTGACAGTCTGAACTTTAATGTATCAGAAGTTTAATATAACGAGAGGTTTCACTTTGATATATCATATACGGCACAGCGATAAGTATCATCTATTTTCCCATTTGTATGGACATGGATGTTGTACGGATACAAAGAAGCGTGGGGATGCAATTAAGCTTTTCGTTTCCATTCATCTGATGCCAATCTATTTCAGGTTGTCCATACCCGTATACATTTTGGTATATTAATAATATACCAAACTACCTGCTTTATTTTAAGATAACACATGAATAGTGAGATTACTGCTTTATTTAATGTGGATGGGTAGGATTGTTTGTATGATGGTCATTCTTACCATTTCTAATTCATCATGCATAGAAAGGCCTAATTGCATATATATTTGAAAGTTATAGCTGTTTAATTGAGTAAAATATTTTCTACGAACACACGATTCGCACTGTGCTTCTGTTTAAATATTGTGTGTGTGTGGCACACCAAAGCGGTAATACTCCAAGACTTACTAAATATACTCCATAATGTGTACATTATAGTGTAAGCTATGTTCCCTTTTGTATGGATAGGGTTGTTGTACAGATACGAAGAAGCGTAGGGATGCAAATTAGTTTTTATTTATCTGATGCCAAGTCTATTTCAGGTTGCCCATATCCGTGTACAAATCTGTATGAAACCCTACTGATCGCCACATAGTCCAGTCAAATTACCATGTTTGAAACCATATCTGCACCCTTACCTGCTGCTGTACAAATGGAAACACTCCATATATAATGCATTTATAGTTATGGGGATTTGTCGCTTTATGCGTGTAAACTGAATCTTTATGGGCTACAGCTTACTTAGCCTACTTGAATTGACTTTGTGATATTTTTGTAGGCCTACATGTTTGATGAACATGTGACAGATATTCACTTTGATGTGTCATGGCGATCAACAGTGGATCACAAGGATGTTATCAATAACCAAAAACAGACCATTACACTAACCATGATGTTAAGGACTTTTTGTTGATTAGAAACAGTTGTAGAGATCTTCCTGGTGCTCTTAGATCCTAAGGGCAACACGATGTCGATTATAGTTTGTGGTGCTTTTGTCCGGTGTCTTAGGAGACCAAATAAAATTAAAGCCCAATCCAACAAACTAAAATATAGGCACATATATCTTAGATATTGATATTTACGATATGACTTCAATTTACCTCCTCTATACTTTTCGCATTATCAAAAATATTAATTATTTTTTATTTAATTATTAATAATATACCAATCTCCACCTTCTTTAATTTAATATAACCCATAAGGAGATTACCACTTTGTTCGATGTTGATGGGTATATGATTGTTCGTATGATGGTAATTCTTGCCATTTCTAATTCATCATGCGTATAAAGGCCCACCTGCATATATTTTTGCAAAACGTAACTGATTTATATAAGTTGAGTAAAACAGTTTTGACAAATACACGATTCGCACTGCGTTTCTGTTTAAAGATTGTGTTTTGAATGGCACACAAAAACTTCTTGAAATAACTCAAGACTTGCCAATTAAGTACATTTTTTTGTTCAAAGTAAGAAAAGCATTAAAAAAAAGATTTTTAAGCATTGTACAAGAATTACTTCTATTATACGAAACAAAGATATTGTTATTTGTTCAAGACTTACATTTGTATATGCGATTAAAGAGCTGTTTTGTTTATTTAGAATATTCAAGCCTGTATGTGTTGTGAACACGATACGTAGAAAATAAATCCATGAATTAACTTCAAAGTGTCACGATGGGCAGTAGACTAGCTGTGTCTGATCTACTATGTGACAATCCTCAATTTGAATCCGTTCATGAGTGGCTGAGGGGTGGGGGAGGTCTGTTCTCGTCAGAGGGTCAGTACAAAGTCGATCTGTTGTATGAACTTGTATCATTTTGGATCGTGTGATGGTCAGTTCTTCATTGTGTGTTGTCAGCCGTATTCTATATTTAATCCCAATTCCATTAGAAAACAGTTTGCATTGATTACGTAATGTATTTCCGTAATAAACATGCTTGCTTTATTATCAGTGGTTTTATTTGTAATGTGCATTAACAAGAGGTATCCTAAGTTGAATACTTTTTGGTGTTCAATGACAATTACGTTTAGTTTTAGATATACATGTAGAAAAGGGTTAAATTGTTGTAAAAATTATATAATAATATATAAAATCAAAGTATATAAATTCAGCTTGAAAGTTTTATTCAGAATATGATGCTAGAACTCATTTTGTAACCATAAAGTACCATCTAGCTTTTTAACGCAGACTGGGAACCGCAAGTCATGGAGGTTAGCCCGCTTCCGGTTTTAACCAAATGGCTAGAACTAGTGTGAATATGTGCATTTTATCGGCTGCGTTGCGTCAGTTTATATATCTGAATTTTAATCACTGATTAATCAAATTTACATTAAAATTAACATATTCTTACTAAACATAGATTATTCACATGGATGTTTCGAATTATAGCACAATACACAATATTTAATTTTTTAAATTATTCTATTTATAGGTTGTATTTTTGTTGTTATGAAAATTGATGTAAATCAGAGTTCAAGTTTAAACATGTAAGCTGGTATGGGTTGCTAAAGAGAACCAATGTAATATACAATCTCGTGCAAGCATTTTGTCAATGTTTCAGAAATTTTTAATTATGTTACGGTGCCAAATTTCCGCTTCTACACAGCCACTTTCAATATATCTCCGAAGTACAGCCCTTAAATGTTTTAAATGTAAGCAATGACTAAATGAAATAAATATATTGCTGCAGTATCATTTTGTTGTTCTTTTTTTCTTAATTTAAAAAAAAAACCCAGGCGATTTGTGTTGTTTATGTTGTTAACATGAGAACTGTTCATGATAAATTCACGGATTTACTTCAAACTCGAAGCTAGCATTTAGCTCTTATGAAGACACCGGATGGGATTGCATTGAACTAAATCTCGAAAAACGAATTGGCCATAATTTTACAATATTCACTCCAATGTGTTTTGAACTTGAGAACAAATTCATTGATTAACTGGAATTTAGCTTCGGTTTATAAAGAATTTATTCATAATTAGATACAATTTAAGCTATAAGTAGCTTATCTTCTGTCTGTCTTTCAGCCATTCAGTACAAATATTGCTTCAAATTGTAGACAATTAACATTAGAATTAAAAACATTTGGTCATAGTTGTTGTACCTTAAGTCTATAATGTTCAAGCGGTGAGAGCGATTGAAAACAAGTATCATCCAAACACTGAAAATTTGGCGCCCAAATAGGGCGTGAATGACGTCTCAACAACATTGCGGCTGCTCGTTGTCTTGAGCCCCGTCTACACTATCATACATTTGGTGATACCTTTGTGTGACCATGTTCAAGCTTGTTGTGGATTTCTGTCTACACTATCCAACGTCATCATACATGATCCAGCATTTGTATGACCATGTATGGTCAATTAATTTATTTTTAGAGGGAAAATTATAAAACATGGATGCTGAAAGCCACCTGTTAAGTTGTCCCGTAGTCCGAGTGACCCTGACGTATTGTTTTTGATATATGCCTAACGGCGAAAACAACCTGTGATGTTGGTCATTTGGGCTAGCATTTGCTATTAGCCTAGATTATAAGGAAATGTTGTTACGTATCATGTAGTGAGAAGCCGAAAGATAGCACCGCATATTGCTGAATAAGGAAAATTTTGACTCTATAGTGGCATAGGGTGGTATGGGTGTCTTCCCGTGACGATTTGCACGCCGTGGAATCTCTTATGACAACCATCAGTGCTGCACCCAACAGCGGCTAGGGCGGTATACCATCTCGCAGGGAGTGGGTCATGACATGGGCGCGTGGCCTTTCCGCGCGCACCCGCCCGCCTGCTCCATGGAGGCGTTTTGCAGCGTCATTTTGCGCCACGCGACCATCACGACGGCGTCCCGACGAAGTTGTCGTGCATTACGACGGCGTCGACGGGTGTTTTGTGGGTCATGATGAAGTAAACGAGAACAAATCATACCATGTTTATTAGCGGAGTTCCATGGGAAAAGACGAATGGCTGGCTTGTATCAGTTGATTCGATTGAACCACAAGGTTCGTCGCTAAGATTTACTGGTCTTCGTTGTCGGTGATCTGCATGGGGTATTCCGAAGGTAGCATTTGTTGGAATAGTTCCTTTATCATCAGCACAGCGTTACTTGAGGCTTCAACCGATGGGATCTCGAACATCTCTTCCAAACTACGATTTTTTCATAACTTCTAGGTATATAGGATCCGGTTCAAATCAAGTCAATGTGTGTTCAGGCCGAGATATTCGTCGCAGATCGACTTATGAATGTCGGGTAAAATGGTGTCGCAGACTTTTTATTATGCAGCTATGTCGAATTCATCACCTGCCGTGTCGATGTCTTAAAGCTTTGGAGAACGCTGCTGACAACGTTATTCCAGACCTCAGCAGCCGTGGTGTCGTCATCTTGGTCTCCGCTTTCGTCATTGCTGATCTGGTTCGAATGAGAAGACGCCGATGGGTCGTCATTGCTAGATTAAGGTCATCTTCTTCAACAGCATCATCTGATAACGATGGTGTTCATGATGATGTCATCATCATGAAACCATCGTTATCAAATGCTCAACTTCCGCGGTGGTCGCGATTGGTGCCATCGAGACCATATGACGCGGTCGTGACGGCGCAGAACTCCGCCGTGACGCGTTCTGTGGCGCCGTGTGGCGTCGGTGGCGCCCACTGCGGAGGGTGACGTGGGTTAACACTCCTGTCACGGAGCATTTAAACAACGTAGAACGCCGCACGATGCCGCAGAACGCCGTCGCCACCGCGGAAGGTGATATAGGTAAACATGCTTTTCATGGAGCATTTGAACAACCCATGTCATTCACTTGCCTCAGTCGACAAGAAGGATTTCTTTTTTTGTTTCGATGTTTGTTAACGTCGTTTTTCTAGAAATAACGATAGACTGCGATTATTTATGACTGCGTTCTCGAAAGCTTTAGGAGAAAATTTTCGACGCAGAATGTGATGAATTCAACAAAGCTGCCATGCAAAAAGTCTACCATTTTATCTTACCAGACATTCGGAAGTTGATTCGCAACGAATATCTCAGCCTGAACACGCATTGGGTCGATTTGAAACCGGATCATATATACACCGAAACGTTATGAAATGTAGCATTGTTTTGAAGAGATGTTCGAGATCCCATCTTGGGAATCGATCCATACAGAGTCGATGGCACGGATGGCGCCCACCGCGGAAGCTGAAGTAGATAAACACTCTTGTCATGGGGCATTTAAACACCCCATGTCCTTAAATTGCCTCAGTTGTTGATCAGCAGCTGAACAACAAGGATGTCTTTTGTGTGCGATATTTGTGAACGTCGTTTTTCTTAAAATACGATATGATGCATGCGTCATAAATGAACCAAACACCTGGAAGAAGGCAAAGAATCAAAGCAAAGTAATTAGCCGGCGTATGGATTAGCGCGTAGGTTTTGAAATTCGGCGATGAACTTATGGAGAAAAAATCTTTGGTTCATTTTTTCGTGTAAAAGTGGTTAAAATAAGTTTTAATGTAACTCAATAGACAAAGCAATTCGCTTTAGTTTCAAAACAATCGAACTTTTAATAATCTAACAACTCCTTTGTCTCGGTTATACGTCGGACCGTGGAGCTACCTGCTATACCTCCATGGTCTGACTAACCTCAACCAGTGGTAGAGGTTGGAAATTGATCTGCAGCAGCTGCTATCGCCGGCCTCTCGAAACTTACATTTGTTTTTCTCCGATTTTCTTTTTTTGGACACCATGGACACACTAATTAATCTAACTCCTAGTTCTTTGCCTACCGTTTAAATCAAGTTTTATTTAAATTTCTCAACCGAGTTGACACGTTCAAGTGTCTCCCTTTGCAAAGATAATATTGAAAACCGCCAAAAAAGAAATATTGCAGGAAGGTAAAAAAAAAAGTCATTGTGTTTAGTGTGTCTAAAAACAAATCAGAGAAAAATCAGACATATGTTTTGTGAGGCCGGCGATAGCGGCGGATCAATCAATTTCCAACCTGCACCACGGGTTGAATTAGGCTACGTCCCGTAGCGACTAAGACGTCGAAGGAATTAGCCCTATACGTTGTGCTGCCGTTACCCTGCCGAGCCATTGGTTGGACGAGCCAGTCATAACAATTGTAGTGTCTCGGTGGAATTCCATAAAGCAGGATCAGGTGTCAAAGCTATAAGTTGTGTATTTATATCAATTTTGGATTGATTGATTGATTAATTTTATTGAATTTATTGTTTTAACGCCGTGGTTAAGGGTATTTCACTTATATGACGGCGGTGTATTCAAACAATAATTGACACTAGCACAACCAAGATGTGAAGCGTTTCAGTGTTGGAATTTGGAAAGTTAATTTTCCTTCAGTGCTAAGTAAAGACAGGATTGCTACTCTTGAAACAAACTGTCCGTAGATAGATTGCTCGAATTTTGTAATAATCTCAAATCATGTTACATTGTGTACATGTCTCACTCTATTTGTAGACAGTCAAAACATAGGCCAACGTGTACATCAAATCGTGTATAATAAATATTGTTGTTTGTAAACAGGTAAAAGTACCTTTTGCTATTTCCGTGTTAAGTAAATTAGTTTAAGAAAATCTCATATTTTGAAAAAAGAGAGTAATTTACTTACAATATAATTCATGTATTATAGTTATGCTACTGTAGACAGAAGTTGAACAGAAATTCAGTTAAGCATCTGTAACATGTTCAAGTCGTCACCGGATGTTAAATGCATAATTGTTTTACTTCAATGTTACACATCATATACTATTTCTTTCTTATTATTGTCAAAATTATTGTAACCATTTCGCAAGACTTGTAAGTTGTAACGATCTTCTTCGTACAATGCCCGATGGGTTAATTATTGGAGTATTTAATTTCCACACTTGATTGTGAATTAAATTCTGGCCAATGTATGCGTGCATGGTCAGGTGTAAACTTCTTTGAATAAAAAGTGATCATGAATCAGCGAAAAGATGAATCGGAGATTTAATGCTTTAATTATTTTATGAGAATTACAAACAGCCACATAGTCTATAAAGTTGCTTTTCTCTAATATATAAGAATGAAACAATTTACATCGAATTTTAATTATGCTAAGATACATACAACTAAAAAAGTATAATAATTATGACCCCCCCCCCCCCCTCCTCCCCCAAAATAAATAAATAAAATTTAAATAAACTATAAATAAATAAATAAATTAATAAGTAAACTTAAAAAAAATCAAGCAGATATAGTTTCAAAGACAGCTTAAAAAAATAACTTATTCTCTTGAAGTGTAAAAGAAGAGTCACCTTTGAGGATGACATTTAATATGTGATCAGAAGCAAGATCCAAGTACATTTTTAAAAGTAACACCAGGACTAATAATATTAACTATCTTTGTGGGCATTATTCTAGGAGAAGCTTCATAGGCTGGGCACAATAGGAAATTGTGTTAAGTTGACTCACACCTTGAATTACAAAGTTGGCAATTCTGAAAATTAATAATATTATATTGATACAAATGGCTATGTAAATTACTTAACCCATTCCCCTTTCTGCAATGATATATTACTGCTGGACCAAATGAGTAGGAATACAATTGATTTTCTACAGGCTTGTTAGTAAGTTCTCTGAGTTGGCGCTTAAAACTAGTTAGCGTAGAACATTTTTCAACATTGTTAGGCAAGTAATTCCAATCTCTTAAAGTTCTTGGAAAAGATGAGTTCCTAAATAGTTCAGTCCTTGTAGTTATTAGTAAAAGATGGGTACGATTTCCGAGGTTATATCAGACTGTTTCAGACACCATAGGTGGGCATAAATCGTTAAGGTAATTAGGGGAGACTTTATTCTTTATCTTACAGTAAAAAGTCTTTAAACCATTGCAATAGTTTCCCGGTAATACCTATTGTTCTTATCTTATGAACAAGACCTTTATGCCAAACTCTATCGAATACCTTACTGACATCAAGGAATACAATGCATGCATCATGGCCATTATCCAGGCATTTATATGTTAAAAATGTTGAATCAAGTACAGTATTCATAAAGATTTTTAAAGACCAATTTCTCAAATATTTTAGAAACCGAACAGTTGAGTGAAATTGGTCGGTAATTTTCAACAACTTGTTTACTTTCCTGTTTATACATGTATTGGGCAAATGTTTGCCTTTTCCCACTGCTCTGGAAATTTTACATGATTTAGAGATATATTAAATATTTTTGCCAGTGGTTCACATAGTTGATCTGAGCAATGTTTGAGAAGGTAGTTATTAATACCACCATATCCAGAGACGTTCTTAATATTCAGAGAATTGATAACTTTTAATACTTCAGATTGTGATATGTCACTGATACTTAAAGGGGGATAA
>JAVFBX010242726.1:0-10351 GCA_034783855.1 Mopalia kennerleyi | reverse complement strand
CCGCCATATATCATGTATCCTCTCGTACCACCCTGAGTGGTCTTTGGAGTGAATAAATGAATTGAATTGAATTGAATAGATGTAATAGGACACGCATTAACAATCCATCGGGTATTAAAATAAATGTAAAAATAATGCAGGACAATGGATATTACCCACGGTGAGTGTGTGAGTGGTTTGTTTATGAATAGCGCATGACTATTAACATCCACCTGCATACACATGCTGATAGTTATTTTACCATCGACAATGTCTGGCAGAAGATATTCTCTACGACACGGTGGCGACATCTATAGGAGTGTTACCGACAGAAAGCTATTTTATCATCCACAGTCTCTTTGAAAACATTTTTTCTACGACAACATGACAGTGCACCTGAAACAGGGTTTTTTGAAATGAAATGGCATAAAACAACAAGTATTTTCAGTTTTCTTTCAGTGAATGGGAAAGAAGTGCATCTTTAAAACAGACTTTCGGCAGGAAAATATTGGTGTGTTACGAAAATATAATATTATTGTGCTCGGAAAACATTGATGCCATCTGAATTGAACAGGAAACCGAGAGAAACGCATGAGGTTAGATTTGTTTGTTTGATACGAATTTAACGCCACACTTAAAGGGAAAGACAACTGTTTTTCGTCCTAAACTTAATATTTATATCGAAGAGTAAGTTGCATCAGTCAGTCGACCAATGCTTCTTCTCCGCATGGTAACAGGCTTCCTCCGTCACTTAAACAAGATGTACGCCACTTTTTGTCAGATCTGGCCGTCATTCAGCTCGAAATCGCTTTTCCCCACGCTGTCCGAATTCGTACATTTACGCAATCGGTGCTCGTAATCTACTGTGCCAAAATAATGTATATGTTTATTTTATTTTTGTTAACTTTCATTTGTTATTTATTCCATTTTTAGCCAGCTGAAAATACGCTGCGTAAATGCACGAATTCGGACAGCGTGGGAACACGCATGCGCGTAAATACACCACGGTCGAACTCATGGCCGTTTTTGAGCTGCACGACGGACCGGAGATGATGCATGTAGTTGACGGTGTTAACTTTAAATAGAACTGCTCAAATGTAAAAAGATAAAATGTTATATCTGTGTCATAAATATAAAATCTGACATGATGATAATACGACCAATAAACCATGAAGGGTACTTAAATAATGTGTTATAAGGAAAGACAGAGATATATCTGTTCTTAATGGTATTCAGGGTTTTGCCACCAACAGTCCATGTGCAGTATTGTTCGATATGCCGCACCATAACCGCAAGAGTGTGAACTTTTAGTGCCAAAATTCTAGTCTGTAAAACTTATTGTCTTGCCTAATGAAGGTTTCTATAATTTGACTAGTTTGGTGGCAAAAAGCTCTTGGATAGCTCTTAAATTCATTTTCAGCTAATATGTGCTAACCCTGGGTATTAATACAGCCCAATAAAAGAGGAAATAAAAATGTGTTTGTATTTCTTGTTACTTTGAAGTATTGCTCAAATATCATTTAACATACTCATCTACCTGATCATGTTGTTACTTTTGTAGACTTGCTGAAAGATGAACACTCATTTTGATTTTGCTTGTTGTGTGATAATGGGGCCACTTACTCACACCCTAAACTTTAATTTGTTACCCATTAATGACAAAAATGAAGATTGCTTCAGTTACATGTTTCTATGCAAATGTATAATATTTGTTAAGTTTATAAATTGATTATATTCCTACTATAGGAGTTAAACTGAAGTAATTTGTTACAATTTTCAGGTGTGGAGGAGTGGGAGGTGGGGCTTACCCTGGTGCTTTTTGGGCTAATTTTTTGTTCATTTCATTTATTTCACCATATATATATAGGACAAGGGTTATAATGACTATAATAATGGCGGGAATAAAGTCCCTAGAGACTTGTTCTATCCCGTTGAACAAAAATGCGGTAAGCAAGTAAATATCATAAGGTAAACATCATATCATAACTATACACATTCAAACACACCCAACACTCACTCACTCACCACCATACACACATCATACATACGTGCATTATCGCCCTATGCCAGCCAAATGTACCTTCGTATTTAAAACTGATGTGTCGTGTTGCAATTGCCTGTGTCATAACGGAAATTAAACTGCAAACTCCTTTTGAAAGTAGTTATACTTCTGGAAATAACCGAAAACTTTTTTACAAAGCCCATAAAAGTGAGATATCCTGAAGAACGACGCCAACTCGAAACAAATAATCCAGTCTGTTTGGATAAGGGGTTATCGTTGATTCAGTGGTTAGCGTGTCGGTTTGCTGGTTCATCTTCAATGTACCACTCACAGCTTCCAAGTTCCTCTATTTACCTAGTGATCGAGAGAGTCACACGATGTGACTCCGGCAATCGCCGGGATGCTTTTTACAGCGTTTCCTCTCGCTTTTCATCGTATTGCATTAATGCAGAGTGGCACATGTGCAGTTCGTAGTCATTTAAGCGAATTACCCTTGAATACGACGTTAAACCTTGATCAACCAACCAGTTGTTTTAGCCTAAGTGGCATTCGTACGATCTCAGTTAACAGACTTATAGAAATACCTTTTAGAATATAAAATGGACTTTCGGCTAATTATAGCCTTACGCGATGGAACAAAAACAAGAGCTTAATTTGTTTTCCTTACAATAAAAGCGTGAACATGCCAATTTATAAACCTGTTCTGACAACTATAGATGTTAGTTTTTTCCGAGTTTGCACTTCTTAATTAAATGAGTTGCGATAGGATTATTTGACCCATTTTAGATTGATTAGCCTATTTAGTGAAGTGAGTCATACGAAAACCACTGGAGTGTTTAAGCGGTTCTCGTTCGCTACATTGTCACCCGGTGGGAAACTTAGGTTTTCTAGTATTTTTTCAGTCACACGCTGTGTTGTTTTTCAAGACACAATATAACACAAAAACTGGTCTATGATACAATCGTCGTGTCATCAAAATGTTTTATTGCCCATAAGTATATATCTTTAAAAAATATATATATACCTGTCAAAAGCATTGTATAAAAAGCAATCTTATTTGAATGTAAATGTCTATTTGCACCTGTTGCCTTCTGCCAAATCATAACACGCACCCGGCGAACTCCTGGTTGTTTTGTTTGCATTTTGATTTGCCAACAATGTGAAAAAGTGAATTGTCCTGAATATTTGACTTTTAAACCCCAGGCATGAAGACGTGCGTTCTTCGTGTTTATCTCTTGTTGACCCCATCTATTACATAGAGTTCATTTACGCTGTGAGATACAAGGCAAATAGACAACGAATACAGGGCAATATCATTTGTCTTGTTTGTCGTAACCGTCATTGTAAACATTATCCACTCCCTGTATGTTTCCTAATTGATTTGTTATGACAGAACGGTTAAGAGTTGGCGAATACCTGCAGTGTCTTTCTCAAACTAAACAAGATTTATTGGAGACATTCCAGCCACACTTAACAGCTCACCTATCGATTAAAATATAGGAAGGTATATATAGCGAACCCGTATCCATAGCCAGTTTATATCGACTTTTTCATAGACGCTTTGTAGTCCAGCCAGCTCGAGCTTTCCACATTGCTCACATTTATGTCAACATCCATGCATAATGACTTGCCAGCTGTCGATATTACGTCACAGCACAACCCTGTTTCAGAGCAGTCGTGTAATTGTATGTGCGTCTGTGCTATGACAACACCCACATCTGTAACAACATCAACATCAAACATAAATTGAATAAAACGGGCACCGCGCAAATAGTTTTTTTCTTGTGTGTTGATTTAATGTCAAGACTTCTTAAGTTTACTCCGATAATTTAAATGTGAGTCAAATATATATTTTGTGTAAATGAAGAGAGAAACATTTGCTTGCCTCCACCGGGATTCAAACCCGGGACCCATGGGTTACAGGCCCAACAGTCGAATATGTATAGATTATTACAATGTATTCTCCTATGATTAATAGTTTTGTATCTATAGATTTACATGATAAATTAAGTAGTTTCTTATATTATCAACGTACAAGCCATGAATTTTTTCCGTGTTGATAAGCTTTAAAAACTGTTTTGATATGTGATTATCCTCAAGTATTAATGTTTAATCCATTTAGATCCCATTAATGTGCTGATTGGATTTTTACGAGTAATAATAACCACAAATTGGTTGACCTTTTGTTTGGTTCATTTCTGCACCACATGGGTTTTTAAATAGCACAGAATGAATATTCAGCAGGGGCTATTATGATAATCAGTCTCGGCGTGACGGCTAGACGAGCACAGGCAGATTGACCGTGGAGCGAGCACCTGTCGACTCTCGTGAAGTGCCAGCTCTCCAGCTCATTCATCCAGTCGCTTTAGTCGAGAAAGGATCTCGAGAGAGAGCGGAAAGAGTGTATGCGCAGCTTACAATGTACAGATGATGTAAAAAATGACGAACTGAACATTTCACCATGGAGGTTAATGGATTACCACAAATTGTGCTTACGGGTAGGTTGTATACTAATCTGTGTTTACTTAGGTTATAACTACATATACATTAATAATAATGTAGGTGTGTGGTTACACGTATATATGTATTGCCACTGCTCGGATTTAACTTCTAGAATCTTTGCTGACATGTGACTTACTTGAATAAGTGATAGACTATATCAAGGTACATTACATATATGCGAAGCAGCTTTATGCCTGCGGTTTTTGGCATCTTTCTAAGGCCAATAAAATTAAACGGTTTTCACGCCCTGAAAGAACATCAGTTGTTTAGAGCACGTTAATATTGTGAACTGGCTGGACCCAGACGTTCGTTACATAAGTGAATCGGAATACAATTGAACACGGCGTTAAACACCAATCAGCAAATCAATCCGATGGCTGCCTTATAAATATATGGAAGGTTTTTTAACAGTTTATATTTCATGGACGATTATTACAAATTGAAGTTCTACCGTAAAACTGTGGATTATGTTAATAATTGAATAAAACAATTTTAAAATTATTCTCCTCTGTGATTCACCTAGATACTTGCATATATGAATTATACTGTACATGTAATTGTTTCTGATTCATCTTTAATCGAGCATAGTTATAAATGATATTGTACGATTTATTGTATCTGGTTTTGTTTCATTTTAGTCGTGTATGCCTTATTCGGAGTGCTATGCAGTGGGCAAAATATAACCGAACTGGATATCCGGGAAGGATTAACAAATTATTTATTACCTTGCTACAATCAAGGCAGTGAGTCAAATTCCCACAAACGGATAACGTGGTTTCATAGTGACGCTGAATTTACAGCGCCAAAAATACCACTACAATATGACACCAATAAAGTGACGCTAGTGGCGTCATGGGACGGTGTGGACATGTTTAAAAGTGATCCACAAGCTTGGACTTTGGAAGATTACCAAATTGGGGGCATGTATGCACTAAGGATATATAATACAACATTTCCTAGAGACAATGGTTATTTTTACTGTGTTGATGAAGAATCCAGGGATATAATACGCAAACTTCACCTTGTTGTTTTGGGTAGGTACGCAAGGTGCCAAAATGGCGATTACAAATTTCTTTTTTAGTCTGTACTCTGTAGATATTCATTTAAGAAAGAATTGGTTGATTAATTGGCCAGTGGATATTTTAATTATATGACGGCGGTGTGTCCAACGTTAATTGTCACTCTAACACAACCCTAAAATGTGGAGCTATTTGCTCTATAAGAAAATTAATGCTCATCGAGTGCCCAGAAAAGCAGTGAATGTATACTTGAGTTATCATGATTGAACTCAGTCAGTCGACAGATTGCAAATGAAAAAGGGTGGTGCATAGAGCAATAGGGCTACAAATGTGCCACCCCGATCCAGACTGTATCACCTGTATTTCCACTTTCAAAATATGTATCGTTTTGTATGGGACTGACTCGTCTCCGGGCTAAGGTTATGACACGCCTAACCTGTTTGTAAATTAAACTCTTATCAAGCTCAGGTTATCAAATAATTATCTATGTATGTGAAATTTGCTTTTTAGGGAATTTTTTTTACTGTTTTAACTTTGATCCTAGCCAACAATATGCTGACAAAAGTATGATAACACGCCTGTCTTTAAACAGATAAGAGAAGTGTAGGCGATTAAATGTGTCAGATACACGAGTGGCAGTTGATATACTTAACAAGGAGTCTCACTGCTCTTATTGGTTGGATCCATTCGTTCATATACACTTATAAAATGATCCTCGTGGGATTCAAACACAACTAATTTAGTTTATCGTTTAGCCGTCAGACTTATAAAAAAACAGCTGTTCGACTCGTATATACATAACTATGGTACTTATAACAAAGAACTGCCAAATTTGTTTGTACAGCTCATTCCTCACAAATACCTTTCTTTGTAGTTTTAGTTGGAAGTTTGTGTGTCGTAAATACTGCCCGAAGGAACTTTACTTGCTGAAGCGTGGACAGCTCATTCTGCAGACGCGATTTGACGCGTCTCTAATAAACTCTACTTCACTAATTTTGTACTGTGAAATAGCGTGGTCTCCAGATGTCAGTTGTCACTTTAGGCTCTAATGGAGCCGAGAATGTGGGGCCAATCTAAGGCGGCTTTGTTTCCATTTTAGCGGTCCCTTATTTGTTAACAATTGTTTGATTGATATATGGTAGTTTTTGTCAATTGTGAAAACAATAACCCTATACTTGAATCCAGCAGTTCCGACATGCTCGATCTGGGTTTTAATATTTATATCCGGTGTACTAATGATAATTTAATCGAATCAGTAGTTTTGAACAGTATAAGCTCTGTCTGTTACCTACATATATGATTAGTTATCAATCTATAAACTAAAATGTCATTGCCTAGGTTTATTTAGTTGACAAGATCGGGTCATTAATTACCTACTCAACAGCTCTGTGTCTGTACTTGATCAAAGGTAGGCCTTTAGATCAAATCGGCGCCTTAGTGCATAAACTTCAAAAGGCACACGTAATGACTATTACATAAAGGTAATCAACTGGACGTGAAATTGTAGGTTGAGATCCACTATGGTGTTGGATTTCTAATTTTCCTGATAACATACTATAAGTGACATTAACTATCCGTGTAGCAAAGGTACAAGTCATTCAAGCGTGTAATGCTAGCAGTATTTATCACCAAATGGCTTTTAGAGATCTGTTGTAAAATCTAAATAACGATATCACCATAAAATAATTAGTGGCAGTTATCACTGTTCGACTGTAAGTTTCAGGCAGGCCATCTGCTTCCTGTCTGTTCGCGGTTGCAGAATTCCACAACTTCTTTTCTGAACAATTGCTTTATTTGGCTGTCCGAAACTCTGTGACCTCTACACTATCCGCTTCATGCACGATTAAGCTTGTGTGACTCCCCAAACAACGTCCCACGGGTGGCAAACTATCTTCATTGACTCGTTTTCTTGGCACAATCTATTGTCCACACAAAGAATGCAGATCAGCATCTATCGTCTTCTGATCAGGAAGAAGTTCACAAACAATTGTCCTATCGTGTAATGTTAAACTGATACCTGGAAAATACATGGTTTAGTTCTGCAGTCCGCTTCGTTACTAGTAGTTCTGTCCGACAGCTTAATAATGACTTCGTATCAAGACTAGCTCAATTTGAAATAATGGTCACTCTGACAGAATTTGACTGTCCTCTAATTCGTCTTTTGATTGATTAAAATATCTTAGACATAACGTTACCTAACTTTGACGCTACATGAAGGGTTATCTGAACTAGATATTTATCAGCATTTTCGTTATCTTGGGATAACACTTTTTTAGATATTTTATTTTAGATATTTATCATTGTTATTCATAAAACTTATACGTGTTCTATTTCATTCATAAATTAAAGTGATTTTTCACAGGGACCATCTAATTAATCTTGCCCAGTGCATAGCTCACTTACACACATATATCTAAATACAGTGTGGAACTTGTTTCTGTCGTGTCTAATTGTCCACTCACACAAAGTCACAACCCCCAATGTTAGTGTAATGTCATCACTCACAGTTACTGATTGCTGATCGAAGTGTTGCACATTCACCAATTCTATGACGCTATTCTGAAAACATCTGTCTTAATTCTGCGAGTAACGCACGCTATTTCGCATGAACATTAATTATTTAACTGAAAATTTACACAAAGATACCAAATTGAAAGGCATATATATATATTTGAAAGAGTCGGCAACGATTTATTCTCTTGCTAAAATATTCATTTGTTTGTGTGACGGATATCGCAGCTCAGGTTAATGCCCCGCTGTATCCCCGTGAGGTGTCACAAAGACTTAAAATGTTGTTCATATGGACCTTCCTACTGCTGAACTAATTTAGACAAACATGTAATATACAACACAATATTTAACCATAAAATGAAAATGCGTTACCATGGCAACTAACATAAAAAAGTAATCCATAAATGCGATATTTTATGGATGATTTGAACATGCCGTATGTTGTAATTTAAAATACATAGCTGACAGTGTCCACTCGTTACTAGCTGGAGTTCCAAAATATATATGCTACCAGTAGCGGAACAAGCTTTCGCGATTTATATTTCAAAGGCCACATGGAACTTTAGATAACTTGGCCTTGAAGTGCTTAGTTTGTAAAGCTGATTTGCCAGCAGTTAGGGCCCTCTTTTGCCAAGTACGTGATATGAAGTTAGCATACTTGTTCAAAATTTGTGTTGTGCAAATTCGATCGGCACGTTTACTTTTTCTTCTGTTTTTTTTAGCAATTACTCAATTGAGTTTACTTATTTACGACTACAGCAAATTCTTGTAATACATTTGTTACACGTTATTCATAGTTGTTCAGTAACAATTCTATCTTATTGCTCTAGAACCTAGGGAATATAAAGTCGATTCAAATGCCACGGGAGTATGTAACGGGTCACAGATGTATATTCAACATTATTGCTTAATTGTCCATTTAAATACTGACATTTCGATTCTGACAACAAAATCATTTTGAATGCACTTTTCAAAGGTCAGATTGATGATAAAGTTTCATGTCGTATTTCAGACAGGTTTAGCAGATATAGACCCTCATACTCTACCATGCACCCATTCCTGTTTGAAATACTAGAACGCGATCGTAAACTCCATAAGAGGTCCTGACTAACAAAATAGCCAACTTCAAACAGAACAAAGTTCAGAGGAATCTAAAAGTTGTGATAAATTTACGCAAGAAAGGCTAATAGTATGGATTTGCGACGCTTTGGTTCCCGTTCTAGCACGCACCTGCTCGGATTACCATGATCGCAGCTGTACCGAAACATCGCACCTTTTAACGACACTTGTTGAAATGTAATAGTTTGTGTTTAAACATTAACTCACAATCAAATATATTCCCACATTGATGAACAAATTCTCATTTAGCCCGATTAAATAGAATCCTTGATACCATAATTACTGCTTAAAAAGAGTTTACTGCCAGCCACTGACAAATGAATAACTAACGGTAAGTTTAATGTGAGGTAAATTCAAACATTTACACTGCGCTTTCTCTGTTTTTACGATCGCTGAATTTGAAAAAAAATCTAAAGTTTTAAGCGCAGTCTGTAAGAGTATCCTTTAATAGTAATACTATGTTGTTTTATTTTTGTTTACCTTACACGTGTTCTCTAAAATAGCTACTGTTTGTTTATTTGCCACAATATAAACGACACATGTAGTCTTGTTTCCTCTAATTCTATGTACGCTTGGCAGTGTAGTCTCGTCTTAGCGGCACGGTTAGATATCTGTTCATGTCAAAAGCCACCAATTATAAAACCACGTTCCCACAGAGTAGAAGTTGACCATGTGTGGGAACTTGAATATCATGTATTTTGCCTGGGGTAAATAGTTTGGGTGATTGGTGGCGAGACATGATCATGGCTCATTAAATAAGGCGCTACAATCTGAAGATTACACAAATAATCTGATTTCTTCATCGGATACGTTCGAGATAATTTGCTTATTTCACAGATTTGCTATGTATCTCATGTGGTAAACTGTGACTTAGCACTGTTCATAACGGTGCGCTTATTTTAATAGACTTAAAGTTTACCATGCGAACTAAAACAGACAAGGCTATGTCCAATAACCGTCACGATATTTGGCTTGTTTAGGCGCTTCAGTGCAAGTGACATAAATGTTTGTTAATATAACTATTCAGACTTACAGTATGGTTCTGCATTATTGCTATATCGCTGTATATTAATACAGGTATTGGAACACGGCCATTGATTAGCGACAGTGTAATGGGAGGCTCGGGAAGATGGCAAGGGAGGTAATTTTATCCGTGCAAAACGGTTCTCTGACGTCAAAACGGTCGAGCTTTATGGGCTTTTTAATAACGTCACAATGC
>JAVFBX010242715.1:0-10351 GCA_034783855.1 Mopalia kennerleyi | reverse complement strand
TGGACTATGGACTTTTCTAACATGGTGCTATATTTATCCATATGAAAATGTATATTATTGAAGCCTTTTTAGTAAACAGATTGTCTTTTCGGAATTTTTTAGCTTATTCTTTTTTAATCTTGCCTATCTCAATTTTATAGCTCAACTGAATAAGAGATGACAGGCTATTTACAATTTAATTAGACCAAGTTTACCTTTGTCGCTTTGACCAAGTTTACCTTTGTCGCTTCGACCAAGTTAACCTTTGTCGGTTCGACCAAGTTTACCTTGGTCGCTTTAATATGCGACTATTGCGGGCCTGGACTAATACGCATGCGCGCCCAACAGGCAGTCAGCCGTCTTTGCTGCCCATTCACATAACATGACGGTCGTACATAAATAGCCGTTTTCAGCTATACATTTTCGAACAGCTTAGATTTCCCAATCGTATTATGTTGTATAAACATCGAAATGTAACATGTGAAAATATCACATTAATTTATTATGCTGTAGATAGTTCCTTATCCACTTTAAATTGGGACCTGCCGCTTCCATTATAGATAATGTTAATATTAGGACAGTTGATTTTTTCACTGTCTTTCGACCGTTGTATAGCTAATTGCTTAACTCTTAAAACATTTTTCCTCATATATTCAGGTTGTACAGTACTGGTACAACATGGTTTTAAAATGTAGCAGCATTGGCATATAAGTAGTCGTTCAAAGACTCAAACGGTAGCTGAGACTCTCTCTCGTAATCAATACCTGCACTATTTACAACATCATCTTGTATTCTAACTCTCATTTCACCCCGATTTTGAAAGATTTCGTCTTCCCACCATTCTACTACGCTCTTTTTTGTCGTGCAAATCATTTAATCAAATCAAATCTAATCAAATCTCTTATTCCTATTTAGGCTTTGAATTTAAATACATTGAATGAGCTTGAAACATCTGTGCAATATAAGTTCGTTTTTAATAAATAATGCATACTTCTTTCTTTGGTTTCCATTTCCATGGTATCTCGAAATATTATAGGCCCCCTAAATAGGATTCGTATCTATCAATCTGTATTATACAAATAGACAGATACGGATGTATAGATTATTTACATATCTATAACACAATGCATTTAATTGATACTCATGTACAAATGTCCTACTATAGCTAAATAACTCTTCTCTGTTGTAGAGTTTAATACCGCTTTGTTTTCTATACTATTAATTATATATATATAGTGAAATGTTTTCTGTATATTTATTGTCTGAAATATAATCATACTATGTAGGCCTATATATGTCTCGCTTGGTCGCCTTGTTCACCTGCTATACATATTTTTGCGTACATTGTTTCAATTTGTATCTCTCTGTAAGGCTGTCTAGCACGTGCAGTCAGTTGTCTGACACCTCTCTGCCACCCCACTCTGATACGCACGCTTACAACAGCATGTGTTTTGATAATGCTTTACTGTGGCATGGGACTATGCCCACCCTGACCAACCCAGAAGGTGTTACTGCAGTGACCCCTGGCGGCGTCGAATAGAACTAAAGTGTCCCTCATTGTTGCATATGAGTTCAGAAAAGATTTATTGCTGACACTTATTAGGCTGTGTGCGCTTTATTATTTAGCATGCAATTTAAATTATTAAGTTTTCATTGGAAACTCAAGTGTCTGAGCCCAAACATTTTAATTGAGCATATTTTAACGGTAAAGAGGGTGAGAATATTTATAAAAATACAATTTTGATATATTGACCATGCAGCCAAAAGGGCGTGTCAAATTGTCCAAGTCAATCCCACACCCCAACCTGTGAATTGTATTCTAAAAGCGGTCAGAAGTGCGAGGTGTATCGTCGATGAAAAACTCTCGCCTCCTAGAAATACAAACTTATAGAGTAAAAACGTTGTAAATGAAGGAATCTACTTATCGTCTCAACGAGATATGTGTCAATCCCGCTTTTTCCCTTGGATGTTATTCAGGACCTTTATTGACCATTTACAGTTTCAGCCATGATCTTAAATCCATTTCAAACAGGATTAGAAATCATACAAGAATCTGCCCAGAGAGTAGACTGGAATTTAGGTTCAAGGCGATAATAGTTCTAAACGTCACTAGTTGATAACTAAAAGTCGATATCAAAAGTGTTTCACGTCACGGATTTGTTGTTATACTAGGGATTAACGTCATACTTAAAAGGTATTTCATTCATATGACAATGGAGTATCCAATTCTTACTCCGACTAAATTAATCATTGTGGAAAACTGGGAGAAAACTGGTTAAACTCACCCCCGTGGTTGATATCGGGGAATAACTGAACTACGGTCGCTAATATTAGAATATTAGAAGCCAATAAATAACAGAAAAAAAGCCCGCCATATAGACAAATTGTGTAGATTATATATATGTTCTTTTATACAGACATAAAATCGATTCATCACAAGTGTTTAGTGGATAGGAGGAAGCACGTGTAACTATTGTTTTGAAAAGCTTACAATCCCAAATACATATAGTACTAACATTAGCCCCGGTGGTATTGTGCTATCTTGGGTAAATGTTGTATCTCACAATCGTATTTCGACCGAACTCCACTAGTAGTAACCTTCCGCACTAAATCCCATGCAGCTTGTCATCTAATATTTATAGCCCCAACTTCACAAGGCGACACCGTGGAAGAGATATTCCGGGCAAAGACAGACTAAGTCATTCCGATAGCCGCCTAATTCAAAGCGCAACTTGAAGACATACATAACTGTTTTTCTATTTAAATCAGTCTGAACACAGACATAATTATTTTTACTATTTAAATCAGTCTGAACCCATACATAGCTGTTTTTCTATTTAAATCAGTCTGAACACATTCATACCTATTTTTACTATTTAAATCAGTCTGAACATATACATAACTGTTTTTACTATTGAAATAAGTCTGAACACATACATAACTGTTTTTTTATTATTTAAATAAGTCTAAACACATACACAACTGTTTTTTTTTTGTAATTTAAACAAGTCTGAACACATACATAACTGTTTTTTTATTTATTTAAATAAGTCTGAACCCATACATAACTGTTTTTCTATTTAAATCAGTCTGAACACATTCATACCTATTTTTACTATTTAAATCAGTCTGAACATATACATAGCTGTTTTCACTATTTAAATCAGTCTGAACCCATACATAGCTGTTTTTACTATTTAAATCAGTCTGAACATATACATAACTGTTTTTCTATTTAAATAAGTGTGAACGCATACATAGCTGGTTTTAAATATTGTTATAAATCTGCATGAATACATACCTGGTTTGTTTTTAGAGATGCCCTCTGGCTATGGGCAGTTTGTTAGAAGAGTAGCAATATGTATGCTGTCTTTCCAACAGCTTCAAATCGCTTCACATGACATGGTTGTGCTAGTGTCAAATATAATATACACCTGGAGAAGTGGGATTTGTCTATGGGCGATCAAGTTTGGCCAACTATCTTATTGATTTCCAAGACATCAAACGTCAGTTTTTGCAATAAGCATTTTTACAAAAAGTGTCTCTCATGTGGTAGAGCTGGTTTAGGCAAAATTATTTTATATAGTGGCGTAATACAAATAAAAACTATCAAGTACAATAAGTACACACAATACCTCACTGTCCCGAATAAACTGCCTTGATGAAACTGTGAGATTTGAATTATACTGGATCTGTTTGTCTACCTGTGCCGTGTGCTCATAACCTGTAAAAATAAATGCATTATGTTATACCAGAAGTTCGTTCACTACAAGTGTGCAACGCCCATAGCAGTAGAGTAGACGGCAATTCGTCTAAAATCGGCCTATTCAACTACTTGCCACCCCTCTTGTGGCACACTGGCACACAACCAGGGAAAGTAATTGCAGAACCTAATCGAACACGAAGTCCATTCGACTTGGCTCTACCTTGCGAAAAGATATAGCGAAGGGAATTATGCTAGTTTGCTGTTACAAAAAAGCCAGTGGTCGTGAAGAGTCGGAATAGTTGCAATGAAAACCCAGACTTATATCATAATCTAACTATTGTCTGGTGTATGTTCCAAGTGTTCCTCTAAAAATGTCGAAACTAAATAATATCTACATGTACGAACAAAATGACAACAAAGTTACAGATAAGATAGATCTGAGCCATGGCAACCATATTATAAAATCACGAACAAATCTGTGTACTCCTGAGTAGGCGATCACCATTCTCACAATCTGCATACGAATTTTGCAGAATTTAACAGTGAAGAATCAGATAGCTACTCCCCTATGGTTACTGATGCTCTGCGGACCTACTGCGAACGGGTGAGGGAGACAATGTATGAACGAGGGAAACAATGTTTGGGCGAGGGAAACAATGAACTGGCGAGGGCGACAATATACAGGCGAGGGAGACAATGTACGGGCGAGGGAGGCAATGTACGGGTGAGGGAGACAAAATACGGGCGGATAGACAATATACGGGCGAGGGAGACAATATACGGGCGAGGGAGACAATGTACAGGCGAGGGAGACAATGTACGGGCGAGGGAAAAAATATACAGGCGAGGGAGACAATATACGGGCGAGGGAGACAATGCACGGGCGAGGGAGACTATGACGGGCGAGGGAGACGATGTACGGGTGAGGGAGACAATGCCGTCTACACTACTGAATACAGAGTTACACACTTCTGGGTATTGGACTTCTGCTTATACCTTTAAAAAGTCGGATTGATGTTTATGGCATTGACCTTCTTATTAGACTGCTAAGAACTGAATGCATTTAAGAAGACCAGACTTACTTTTAACTTCTCTATGCTGTCCTAGTATGTAGCAGATTGGATCACTAGGTAAAGCGGTACTGCTCGATGGCAAACATATGGGGTAACGTTTCTGTTGAAAGTCAGTCTGTGGTACAAGAACTAAGGCCGCCATGCCAACTGCTTCTCCCTTTGGGAATGGAATAACTTTATCTACGCTGATACTTTCCGAAACATGTTTCACTGCAGTCCCGTTCACAGTATCCATGAACGAGAAAGGCGGTAGTGCGATGTATAAAGGTGAAGCTCTGTAACATAAAATGAGGTTTGAGAATCATTTAGGGATTAGATTGCAAATTATTTTAACGTGCCAGTCTGAACAACCTTAAAGTTCTTCCCAAATGGTTGATACCTAGAAAACTTATAAAAATAATTCAATGTCCACTGGACGGTTTTCAATTTGTTTCATTAAAAAAATCCGTGAACTTATGGAGAAATTGGGATTCAAACAT
Organism: Mopalia kennerleyi; assembly: GCA_034783855.1. Classification (NCBI taxonomy): domain Eukaryota; kingdom Metazoa; phylum Mollusca; class Polyplacophora; order Chitonida; family Mopaliidae; genus Mopalia; species Mopalia kennerleyi. Next base: position 5,114 of record JAVFBX010242715.1, on the reverse strand, counting down.
GTAACATTTATTAGCACATAGAGCTCAGCGATAGCAAATTACGTCACAAGGGGAAAAGAACACACGACTAGAATTTATAGAAACACCTCCGCCATTTTATTATTCTCCAGATTTTTTTCTCAACTTTCCAGTCTTAGCAACAAATCGTGTATCTCAGGTACGACTCGGCATTATCCGACTCAGATTGTTCCGAAGGGAATTTCCCCTGCTTACGTCACTGCTTGAATAACTTGTTTGTAAAGTTGCAAGTTTGTAAATGAATAAAAAAAATATCTACAAATCGGAAAAATACGGGATATTTTTTTAAAATTTGTTGGCAATATTATCTTTGGAATTGAGTCACACTAAATCTGATTTAAAACCCATATGAGAAGACCTTTAAAGTTCTTAAGTTATTGAAATGCTACAGAAAATAGTATTATTCAAAGGAGAGGAAAGCAGGAAGTTGCAGTTAAATTACATAATTTGCCCGATACCCGTTTTTTAACCCCTAGACAAATAACAGCTGGTGCAGTAGGTACGATGTTGGACATTTTTTAAAATATATTTTGAGCAAATAAATATGACCTAAGATACTACTTTATAAACTAAAATTAAATAAATATACGTACGAAAGTCTTATCCAAATTTTGCACAAGATTCGAATATAGATGGACGAGACATCAGTAAAACAAATCTGGCTTAAACGACAGCCATACATTTTATAAGTTGTACCAACTGTGATGTTATTCTCATGGGAAAACACGGAATCATACAAAAAATCTGATAGCAGTTTTATAAATCTTACACAAAATCTAATAACAGTTTTATAAATCTTACACATAATCTAGTAGCAGTATTATAGCAGTTTTATAAATCTTTCTTAAAATGAAATAGCAGTTTTATAAATCTTACACAAAATCTAATAGCAGTTTTATAAATCTGACAAAATTTAATAGCAATTTTATAAATCTTGCACAAAATCTCATTTCAGTTTTATAAATCATGCACACAATCTAATAGCAGTTTTATAAATCAAGCAAAAAATCTATTAGCAATTTTATGAATCACGCCAAAATTTAATAGCAATTTAATAAATCATACACAATCTAATAGCAGTTTTATCAATTATATGCACACTCTTTTTTCTTCCCCATTAAATCTCCACAAGACTTATTAAAATCTTATTTTCATCCCACAAATCATGTTATAAAAACGAATTGTTAAAAGTTTAAATGTTTTATTTTTTTTATTATATTTAAGAAATCGATAAAAAGCCACTTAAAAATGTGACAAATATAACTCATTTGATTCGTCACCAATCTGATGACGTAGAGGTATGGGGAAATAAGTCATTGCGCAACCCCCATACGGCAGCCTCATAAATTCGACTTTAGACACTTGTGACCCTAGCAGCAAGATCGTAATTAGGGTAATATTCATTCATTGGAACATACAGTTTTGTTATAATTCAACACAACCCAACTTTATTAAATATCACCAATAAAAACAACAAATCAAAAAAGTAACGGATAGGTTTGTGAGGTTTATTTGAATAACGCGACAGAGAAGTGAACCGTTCTGTGCCTTTTACAAAGGTAAACTTAACAGAGTTTTCATTATTTTCAAATAACGTTTTCTCGAATTGAATAGATTCTAGTTCAGAATAAAAAAATGCTGGTTGAAAACCTGTCTGGGAATCGAATCGAGTTAGGCTTCGAATCACCAGCAGTAACTGTCTACCAGATAGACCACTCAGGCACCCGACCATCTACAAATTAGAAGGTTAAGCAGCTGGAGTCTAGTTAGACATTCATTATCTGTCCAGTAGGAGAGTAAACATTTTCTGTTGGCGATTCGGTGCCTGGCTGAGGGTCGTGGGTTCGAATCCCAGAAGGGTACATTTTTTTTAACTAGAATCTGTTTCAACTGAAAAAGCGTTATCCCCAAAATAACGAAAAATGCTGTCAACATTCAACGCTATTCTAAAACAAAACGAAAATACTGCTACATGAAAAGTATTAATATTTCCAATCATTGTAATACTCAGGGGGGTATATTTATTTTACTTACATATAGTAAAATATGCTGGCACATGCAGAACTAACCAAGACCCATTCGTTGGTGACAAACACTCCTGTGCAGTCCGGGTTGCTGTTTTGTCTTCCACCCATAACGTGCCATGGCCATTCTCCATCAACTGACGGGCGATAACTCGTGATGTTTGACACTCCTGCTGGTGATGACACTCCCCCGGACAAGGGTCGTATTCCACACCCTACAATATGTGATGCGAAAAGCCTTAAAACTGGATATTAAACGTTCATAGTGTTGTCCTATATATAGGCTTATGCCATATCATACAAAATGTCATTGCATTCAAATGTATTCAAATGCAACAGATCGAGTTAATGGACAAATGTATATTTACAGGCAACCTTGGTGGAGTACTAGTCGAAAGGAAGGACAAATTAATCATTAAAAAGAAATATATTTTATAAAAATAATTGTTACAAAACGTGTTAGAAAAATTCATGTGTAAAATTAGTCTGAAACAAAATAAAATAATATTCTACGAGATCTAATTTTCTTAAGAACTAATTCAAAGATGTCTTGAAATGACTAAATGAAGTTAATCAAATATATTGTATTAAATGTATTATGTAAACCTTTATAAATAAGTATCATCACATTTCTGTGATATTTGTGAAAATTGTGGGTTATTTAAAAGAATTATGAAGTTATAAATCGTTGAATAAAATCGATTTAATGACATAAATATAAAATATAAGTACCTTGCAATTGACATTCAACGGAAGCAATCTGACAAGATCTGGAATATAAAAAGTAACGTGGAGTAATAGACAGCAACTGTTAGTTGACTATAGCAAAACATTAATTGATTGATCTTTGACAGAGTGTTTCAGGGATTTCACTTAATCGACCTTGGTGTAAACCGTCTCTTAATATACACACTGACTTGACCTACAATTTGTCCTGTTTACACTGTTGAAAAATTAATCCTCCACGCCGCTAAGAAAGTATTACTCGTTTGGAGACGGACTACCCGCAACCCATGACGGACTAACAAAAACACATTGTAGTTTTCCTTGGTTAAATGGATTGTATTCATCTGCATAATGTTAATTGGAAACAGATTCAAGACACATTTGACACCAAACACAAAACGCCCAATGATTAATGGGTTTGTACAAGAAGTACTTAATTTTTAATTTGCGAACCATAATTTTTATATAAAATAACCCTTATTTTATATTTGCTCCATCTGCCGTTTATATCTTATCCAAGTCCAAGAGTCTTTCTTTCCAATTTTTTGTTGTGTGTAAATCTCCCGTGACTGCATTGTAGACCTGCTTGGAGACATACAATTAATGGGTGTAAGGCGCCAAACTTAATATCACAAATTTATAGGGTAACAGAATCTGTAGTAAAGTAATTTTGTCCCATAAACAGTCGTGAATTAAGGTTGCTAAGGCACTAATAGCACTTCTGGACATTATTTGTACTTCATGCACAGGTCTTATTTTAAATATTCGCTCTTGTTAGTGTGAACAAAAAATTAAGTTTGAGTGTGTGTTTGGGGTTGGGGGTGGGGAGAGAATTTGCACGTTTTTAATGTTTGCCTTCAATGTTTGACTAAAATGTATACATTTTGTAATGATGTGTATAGGCTATCTGAAACAATTCCCACTCAATATTTTTGGACACTTAGTTTCCAAAAGTGTTTTTACTCCTTAGGATTACTCAATGATTATAAAGATTATCTCTGCTTATTTTGGGAAATTCATTTAGATCTAAAAACACTTACTGGGTACGTAACCGTGCGCCTGGCTGTGAGAGGTCCATTGAAACAAGCGAAACACCTGGTCCTGTGTCGCCTGAACTCTCCACTTTTAATGCATCTCTGAAACAAAACATAGGTTTAAGATACAATTGAGATGTAAATAGCACGTTTGAGTTACCAAACCCTCATGTCTTTGACAGTATTTATTTGGCCTAATAAATATACCAGAAAAGAAATCACTTGTAAATTAAAATTTATCCAAATCATAGTCATGTGTAATTATAAATAAAGTTTTACAAAATATTAAAGTAACTTTCTAAACTTTCAGGGCCCGCGGCCGTGGCGTAGTGGCTAGCGAGTGCGCTTTCTTACGCCTACTTCGATGTACCGTTCACGGGATCTAGTCCATCTGTCGACCGGCAGGTATATGAGTGAGTCACAAGATGTGGCTCAGGCAATCGCGGGGTGGTTTTTACGAGGTTTCCTCCCGGTTTTCCACCATAATAGGGCAAGGAACGGTGTGAAGTGGACAATCCGTCGTCATATAAGTGAAATACCCTTGATTACGATGTAAAACCCCAAACAAACAAATCTAAACTTTCTTTAGACTTTCTTGTGTCATTGAAATCTATTTCAATCAACTGAGGATTATTTGTCTTTGTATAAGTTCTGATTTATTCTACAAAATTGTTTACTGCATGGCTTTTTATCAGTAAATTATTTAACAAAATAAAACAAAACAAATATGTCATACATTCAGAAAATTGTCGCCACTTAGCTCAAATAACAAACATAAGCTCTGTGATTTAAATATAAAATCCCTCTCTGGAGCATGACCTAAACCAATGAATTAATAACACGTGTCACAATATCTATTTATTAACGATAAGACGCTCCTAAGTAAATAGTATCTGTCGTTTTCAAGAATGTTATCAGCATTAGTGTCTACGTCGAAAAGTCACAATGTTAACAAACTAAATGTGTTGTCCATATATCAATCGTATTCTCGCGAGAAGTTCTATAGTGAACGGGGCTAAGACAAATCTCGTACGCCCTGTCAAGCCATCGCGCATTAATTTCCGCCAATATTTAATTGTGGCGACGTATGGCACAGACCAGCAAATTAAAGAAGTGCAAAACAAGATTGTCCGGTGTATCTTCGAGTCAATGTCTTGACAAAGGAAGCAGAATTGATCATATATATTTTAGAATGGTCCACATAATTATATCCCTCCTGCTATAACTTGATGACCAGCTGTCTGGATGCCGCCAAACAAGTTAAGCACACGAGGTTGATGGGAAGTAATAACACTTATTTTAACAGTTCTTA
>JAVFBX010242704.1:0-10351 GCA_034783855.1 Mopalia kennerleyi | reverse complement strand
TGGGTGTAAAACGGTAATATACCGTTATATTCACAGCATTTTACCGTTAAAACTACGGTAATGTGTTACAGTGTATGTCCTGGAAACTCCTAATTTCTACACAGTTGCAGACGTGTTTCTGACTTTTTTGCAATATAAAAATTATATGGCTAACTATGGTTTTCAGTCTAATTTTTTGCCTATTTTACAGTTTAAAGAACATTGCTATGCTATGTGACGGCATTGCTTGTTTAATGGGTTTTTGGTTAGATAAGTTTATTTTTACCGATTCTATCCAGAGGCTGACCACAGATGCTATGAACAATCGTGACTGGGTCGGGTGGAGTTTGACATTTCAATACGCGTCGGTGTGATCCAGTGTCGAATAAAATTAACTACATGGGAATTTAAATGACAAGTCCGTCTGTCGACCATCAGGTATAGAAGCCAGTGAGTCACACGATAAGGCTCAGGCAATCGCTGGGTTCTTTTTTACGATGTTTCCTCACGGTTTTCCACCATACAAATGCAAGGAATAAAGTTAAGTGGACAAACAGTCAACGTCAGTCGTCAAATAAATAAAATATCCTTGGGTACGATGTTAAGTCCCCTATCAAATTAACAAACGAACAAATCTTACTGACATATTTTTTCCTCGCAACCTTACAAACATGACCGTAATAACAACAACCTGTGTTTTCTAAATAAATAAAACTAACAGTATAAATAAAAACTTCACAACCTTCAAAATCGTTTAAATGACAATCAAGAAACCAAACATCATATTTGGCATGATTGTTTTCGATTGTTGCCGTGGTAACCATGAACCCAAACATATATTTATTCGAGGCAAATCATTTTCTAATGGCTTAATGTTAGGTCTTGCAGGTCCTGTCTGTGCTATGAGAATCCTAGAATGCTAGGATTAAACCAGAAACTCTATTTATAGAGAAATATAGAGAGATAGGAATTCTAGTTTTGTCAAACCGAGAAACAACAACAACATATAAAGCAACTAAAGCAAAATACCATTTGTCCTCGCCTTGAATATTAAGCACATCCGGTGTCATTATGTCAAGATAAGCGTCGAGTCGTTACTAACAGAGAGTTAACCCACATACTGTCAACTAGTATGGGCCTAGGCCTATAGCAAGAATGGATGTCTACCAGTTAACTTGTGGAGGCGATTAAATGACAAGGTTTATTGGCTGAAATACCACAGCAGATTAAAGTGTTAGTGTACTATGAAACCGACAAGCTTATAGCAAGAGGGGGCAGTTAAGTTACAACAATAGTTTTAGCGGTAACACCGCAGCAATTATGAATCTGTTTCTACTTTCAAGCGGGTAGCAAAATTACAGAGGAAGACAGTTCATTAACCATCGACTGAATGATATGTGCCAATATATAAACCGTTAAACACGAACCGAAATGTAATGTTACAGTGAAAAGTACTGGTCTTAAAATTGCCAACATTTGTCACGGTAAATTAACAGTGTAATTTTTGTACAGCGCATGCATGTGATTTTACAGTGAAAAGTACTGGTGACAACATTGCCAGCACTTCTCGCTGTAAATTAACAGTGTATATTTTTACAGTGTAGATGTACAAGTACATGTTGCCTATACGCGCTCCAGCCACCAATCCATAGCTACGCTTTTGGGTGTTAAAATGCAAGAACACCAAAAGTGAATTGAATTTATCAGTTGATGTTGGCTGAGTTTTGACCAATGGGTAACGCTCGTCTTTGGAAAGAAGTAAATGGGCCATGTGAATTACTTGCTTGCACTATTGAGACATTTTGTTGTTGTTGTTTTTCTAGTACTGTTACATAGTAGTATATATGTGAGGGGGGGGGGGGGGGTGTTAAATGAATTTTAAAGACAGGAACTCCAAGCTACTCCACGTAAACATTTGCTTAACGAGCTTTCAAACCCCCATGTCGGGGCCTTTCTCAATTGAATACAATCAAAACAATTAAAACGACTTAAACAATTATTAACGAGATGATGGAAACAGAAATCAGCAACAAATCACATGGCATATAACGCCACATTAATATTGTGAGGTATAACAATATAACAAGCGTTTTCCAAAAATAATAAAAGTATACGAACGTTGTAAGTAAGAGATAAATGACAGATAAAAACGCTTTATCTTAGGGTATCACTTTAAATTCGGTATGTCTTCTGTTTTCAGTGCTAAACAGGAAGTCCCTTGACAAGGCTATATTCTATTATGGTATCACTTTCAATTAGTCTTTCCTTTTATCTCAGTATTAAACAAGAAGTCCCTTAACAATACCATTATCTTAAGGTATCACTCATTCAATTCAGCCCTACTTCTTGTTTCAATATTATTATCAGGAAGTCCTTTGCAGTGCCTCATTCTTAAGGTATCACTTTCAATTCAGTCTTCCTTTTTACCTGAGTATTAAACAAGAAGTCCCTTTATGTAAAGGTTATCACTCATTCAATTTAGTCTTTCTTCTTAACTTAAACGAGGAGTTATTTTTAATATTATTAACAGGAGGTCGCTTCAGAATGCTTTTATCTTAAGGTATCACCTTTAATTCGTTCTTTCTGTTTATCTCAGTATGTAACAGGCAGTCCCACGAAAATACCTTTATCGTTTTGTATCACTCGGTTAATTCAGTCATTCCTGTTATCTCAGTATTAAACAAGAAGTCCCTTCATGTAAAGGTTATCACTCAGTCAATTCAGTCTTTCTTCTTACCTCAAGATTAAACAAGAAATCACTTGACAATGCCTTTAGTTGTATAACTACACACAACTTGAATGTCAAACTAAATACATGTAGGCCTCAATACAATAGAGTCGAATAGTGCGCGGAGCAGAAAATGATTTGATCTCTGTGTTATAGAATGACATTTGAGCCTACTGAGATTGGATAATTATATAATCAATCTTTATTGACGGGGGCAGGGGAATATCCGGTGACGAATATGGAAAAGTAACCGTTGCTAAATTGTATCCATTTTAAGTTTGCCTGCGAGTGGAAGAGTCATGGGGACTTTTTGGTCTACCGTCCTTTTATTGCTGTCTGTCACTGTATTTGGTCTTAACAGCATTCAAGCTACGTTTATAAGAGAGGTAGATGCAATTCCAGAACGAGGTAATGTTGTTAGCTAAAATGTGAGCCATCAAAGTTATTCACCGAAAACACAATTTAACATTTTGACGACTTTTGTCACGCAAATGGGCCCTGCTTTATTGTTTATGTAGTTGGAGAAGAAATGTTAAAGAAAGAGCTTGGGGAGCCAAAATAATTGATCGTTGTTGCCTCTATGCATGGATGGGGCAGTGTCATGGGTCACAGGCTCATATGCATAGGGCTTAAACGCACAATACGTCGAAATCGTAATTAATGTTGCCATTTTTAAACTATATATACACGACCAAACCAGCCAATCAAAACGTCTTATTTCATATTTCCGTTGATCTGTTCCCAGTCTTGAATTGTTTGGATGACAAATTTTACTTATATATAAATACAGCTTGTTCTTGCTTTGTGTATTTCTCACATTGATGATATTTCTACTTCTATTACATAATATATTAAAAAGATATAAGTATAGCGCGATTACTTGCATCGTTATTAGTCTATCTTGCATAGATATATAACGACACAAAGTATAGTGCTGAATTCATATATAATTTCAAATGTCCTTTGCCGCCGTCTCCCATTAAACTCACAGGGTATTTGCCCTTTAAGACGACCGATTGTCTCTGTCTAAATTAAAACATTAGCAAAGCGTGAAGAAACCTCGTAACACCAAAAATATCCTCGCGATTACCGGAGCCACATCATGCCCCTCGCATAAACCCGAGGTCGACAGACTGATGGGTTTTATTTTGGATATATCACAAACATATTACCTCAGTGGCTTTCTGGTGGTCCTAACACTAAATTTTGACGGACAATGCCACAATAGATATATTTATTTATATTCCAACACGAAGACCCCGGAGTTAGAATCTGGGTGGAGGCAAGCGCATCATATATCATAATTATACATTCAAGCATTTGCTGCGTATACGCATTTTCTTAAAGCTTGAGTTTTATGCGTGTTTTTTCAAATGTTCCTTGCATTGGCAAATCAATTATCTGTAGTCAATATGTCGTTTTAAGTCGGCTAACATTGGGTTAAAGTTCCTGTGAAAAACATTGCGACTGGACAGTGTTATGGATTTAGTGACCATTTCCTTTTTTATGTTACAATGTATGTCGGTCTCTAGACCGGAAAGGCAATTCCCAGCGATCTAGGGGGTAACTTACAAACATTTTCCCCTTTGTTCCTCCCTAGAAATAGTAATCGGAGGCCCCAGACTACATGTATATAATCATGGAGTATGGGGCCTCCGATAACTATTTCTAGGGAGGGACACAGGAAAATGTATTTGTTTTTGTTGTCAAATTTAGATTACCAATTACTTGCTTGTAGTTTGGTGCGTCCTTACATGCAGACAGCTAATTAAGCCCTATCGTTTGGCTTAATTGAGTGGTCCTTTGGGCAAATTTGGTGTATCCTTGCATGAAGGATACAACTCAATACTATATAACGGTCTCGTTATCTTCGTGTCTCCGTCGAAGACCAGACCGTCGTAATATAGTCACGTTGGTAAGATGGACACTGCATCTCAGGAGTCCACCGGAATTCTTTTCCAGGATTTGTAATTTCATAGATGGTAAATTAAACTCCCTGAAAGATGAAATCACCTACGCTCCAGCCAAGAAATGGAAGTTTGAGGACGTGATGCTTAATAATGTCGGGAATAAACATCAGTTTCGGTTCAATGCCGAGGTTAGAAATTTCTATTTGATAGAGGTTTCGTTACTGTTGCAAACCTGGTTCTACGGCGCAGACGCTTTTGCAATCTGCATTAGAAAAAATAAACCATATAAATAAGTTGATCCGACTCGCCGATGAATCTCCAGGGAAGTGGGAAACTGTAAAGGAGTATGAGTCGGATGATCTCGCAAGTAATTCGGACGACGAGAGGAAAATTCGCCAGGCTAAAAATCGTGCTCTGAAAATTTGACTAATAATCGGTTTCGCAGATTCAACACTCCCGCGTCCAGACCGCCGATCTCGTCTACTTTTCCAAACCCAGGACAAGTTGTTCGCCCAAGAGTTGTCGACCCCTCAGCTTGGACTCAAGCTGTTTCCGGTGCGGCCGGTCCGGTCACTGGGCCATCAGACCTCCCAATCTAGAAAACGACCCCTGAACCTTACAAACCAGTCGGCCAGAGCAGCCAATGAAGATAAGTGTAATTTACCTTTTCAATCTATTAAAGGTCGTCTTTCAAATTGTACTGAATTCTGTATAAAAATTCTCTGATAATTCCAAGATGGCCGTCTGCGCCCTTTTGGCCTTTATTATTAGAGACCGAAAATTTCACTAAGCCTTATGTAGTTGACATTTTGGAATTCAAAGGTAACCAAGGAATTTGTGTAATGGGTCATTATAAGAATGCATTCATCAACTCTGGAGTCCTTTAAGTAAAATTAGCGGTCAGAATGGACGCGTCCTTGTAAACCATATACATTTCCTTCCTTAAGGAATAGTCCGTTATTTGTATATGGTTTTTGCATGAGACCAGACGTACTGTTTACGTATCAATTGTACTTCGATGTGAAAAAGATTAAAAATAAATTTTTGGCATTATACGGTTTTATTTGTTTTATACCTAATTTGTGTTTAAAGGTATCCAAGCCCTGGGTGGCATATGAAAGCCCTGGGTGGCATGTACAATTTGAATGTTTCTGAACTGTTGATGTATTGTGGCATAAATTGGAAATATCTCTAATTGTGGAGCTATAAAGTCTTTTTATTTTTTCTATTTACAGATTTTTGGGAAAGGTGTTTGGCCTACATTGAACAAGTAGCCCCAGAGTTTAACTTATTCAGTAGTTGATCTTTCGTCTTTTCTCTTACAAGCTAGAGCGCCATCCACACCAAAATACAAAAAAGCCTATGAAAATTGGTGTAACGGTCATAGTATTAGTCCCATGTCGGATTATCCTCATCATATTGCCGTATATATGTTATTTTTAGTTCGATCTGGTTCATCAAAGGCTGTTATCGACAGATCATTTTATGGAATAGGTTGGGCTCATGACCTAACGGGGACCGAGAATCCATGTCATTCCTCTTTCGTAAACTTAGCTGTTAGTAGCTCGTCATGCTACGTCAAAGCCAGTCACTAAAAAATAACCCATTACTGCAGATCATATAAAGTTGCTGTTTAATAAATTAGGAAAAGCGGATGCCTCCTTAGCAGATCTAGGAGTTCTAACATTATGTGTTTTGGTTTTTGTTAGATTCCTAAGATTTTGAGAAATTTCTCAATTACGTCGCTCACACATCACATTCAATGAAGAATATTTGTCATTGTTAATTCCACAAAGTTAAACTGATATATATGAAGGCAGCACTGTTATCTTGGCAAAAACATCCACTTCTGTTTGTCCTTATGGTTTGTTACAAAGGTATATTTCTGAAACAATATCCCTGATAATTCCTCAGAGTATATATTTCGGCCTATAACTTTTTTTGAAAACATCTAGCAGCTATAAATTAAGAACAGAAGGAGCATTGTCTTACATCAGAAGTAGAGAAATCATCTTGAAGACTTTTTCGGACATCAGTTTAAACTCTAAACTATTTCAGTGTACGAGCCAGAGGAGCGACTGCAGCCGCAAATGATGGCATTCCAGACAGTTGTTTTAATCAAAATGGAAATGTGATAAAGCCAAGGATGGCTACGGTAAAAAAAAAATCTACTTCTGGTTTCAAGAAATCTTGGTATTTGACTCCCTGTATTTTCTTGAGCATAAAGTTGGCTACGATCTTGGTTCTTGCTTTCTTTATTTTTTCGAAGTAGTTGACGAGGCCTGGTTCATCCTATTTGAAATAAATTCTATATTAAATCACAAATGTTTTGTGTTCGTTTGAGAGTAGCGAATTAGAACACAAAATCCCATTCATCTCTGTAGTGGGAAACCCAGGCTGATGTGATGGTCCAATTAATATCCATTGCTGGGAACCCTAGATTGCCGTGGTGGTCCCATAAATCTCACATAAGTAGGGAGCCTAGAGTGATGTGATGATCCCGTTCATCTCCGTTTATGGGAGCGCAGACTGGTGTGATGATCCCATTCATCTCGGTTAGTGGGAGCGTAGACTGGTGTGATGATCCCATTCATCTCCGTTAGTGGGAAGCCCAGGCTGTTGTGATGGTCCAATTTATATCCATTGGTGGGAAGCCTAGATTGCTGTGATCGTCCCAAAAATCTCCATTAGTGGGGAGCGTAGATTGCTGTTTTGACCCCATTTATCTCCATTAGTGGGGAGCCGATCGAGTTTACGGAGCGCTTTTAACAGATTATGTTATAACAAAAGATTAGAAATTATCGAACATCTTATCTACTTAACCTCAAGGATAAGATGTGGGGTTACAGATGATGTGGGGATTAAATAGCAGGGGAGAAAATACCTTTTAATCAGAATCCGTACGGTTTTGTCGCATTGTCGTCGCTAGACACACCTTTGCATTGATCAATGGCAGCAGCCTGGTTATAGATTATTTAAAATGCTTACCTGAGTATTTATTCCAAATTGATTTATTTACGTTGGTCTAGACACTGGCTTGAGATAAGTTACTCAGATGTTTATAAAGCTGACCGATTTTATTGCTGCAAAATGCAGTCATATCGGCCGAAATATTTTCAGCAGTGTGTTTTTCTATTGTGTTGCGATATATGGTATTTGTAAAGTAAACTTACAGCTCCATTATATAAAAAGTTACACATAGATACATGGTGATTCAATATTTCGGTTTATAAAATACATCTGGTCAGCCTACACATTTGGATCATTCTAAACATTATTCGCGGACCTACTTGCGGAGATTCCAACTATAAGGTAATGAGCAAATGATTACAAATGTAAGTAGAAACTACAAAACTGACCAAAATTCAAAGCAGGGAAACTAAAACAACATATTTTTCATGGTCTGAAATTATCTCAGATAAATGAATTCTGCAAACCATTTTAGGGACTAATATCTAGTTTGACTCGATTCCATGTCAAATATACAGTCTAGGGGAAATCTGTTTTCATGACCAAGATAGTTGTAAAATTGAGAATGGGATACAAAAGTTATTGACCAAAGGTGTCATAACTGAAACAACCCATTGCTCGGGGGAACTTATATTTCCCATTTGTATGAGACAAAAAAAGCATGGGTTTCTCTGATTGATACTTAACTTGAAAAATCTTAATAATGTTGTGACATACTCTCATGTTAAGATTATCTTGATCGGGAGTGCCTGGAATCCTTTTACGAAGGTTTCTGCTTTCTTCAAAATAACAGGAATATTCCCATTTCTATAAAACTTTCTTCAAGGTACGAATAGTACTTAACGAAAGTGATTAATGTCTGACATTTTAATATGATTTGTGCTTTGAAAACTTTCATATATTGATGCATCTTCCTGTCTGACTGACACCTGTCTAAATGGCTTTAGTAAGCAATTCAGCAAGCTACTCGCCTCGCCTAGGACGCTGAGAAAATTAATATTACATGTTTTGGATCGTGAGCTCAAGCATAATTATATGCAGTGCTTCTTGTACTATACATGTATATATGTGAGTATATGGAAGTATATAATATTTATTTTCTTTTTTAAATTTGTTTTTTTTTACATGTGCATTATCATAACATACTCACTTTTCATCACAAAATAAGAACTAAGGAGGCACTATCGGTTCTACTTGACATCTTTAAAAAACAAAACATAGGCTGATAAGCCAACTTAGAACTGAAATTTGTTTGTTAAAATGCCGCACTGTTATGGACCCTCTTAATAATCTAGGTGTTTTCGGCCACTTTTGTGATCTCTCTCCTATGTTCGTTGACATAAAGTTGATCAACTACATTTTTCACACACTGCATTAAAACATACTTTTAAAAAATCCATTGTGTTCACATCAGATTTCCATTTATATATCTATTATAATTATTTCTACTCTCTATTATTTATTATTTATTCCTACATTTTATTTTATTTCAAACTTTTGCATACGCTATAATCCCAATACATATTTTTGAAATCCAAAACAATCCAATTATTAATTATATCAATGATTTCTCTCAGTACTTGACTGTTTGCATTTAGTCTTACAGAGTCTAGTCGATCAGAAATAGCCTGGTTTAAGAGCCGGGTGCTTTTACGTGAACATAGTTGGGTTGAATATTGGTGCATGTTTCTCCATGTATACTTTTGTATGCATTTAGCCATTTACAATACCTGCCGTGGGCAAACAGGCCAGGAGCCGGAGGGGAAGGGGGGGGGGGGGGATGTTTCGCAAGGCCTGCCGATCCTCAAAGCTTTCCCCGCCCAACATGGCGGAGTTCAGTACTCTTTATTTTGTTTGAGTCAGTTTTGGAAAGTCAACTCGTTATATCCCTATCGAACTTTGCACACGGATTATAACGTCCCTAGAACAGCGCATATGTGAAAAATGCAAACATGGAGTAGGCGAAGAAGGTATCTGTTTCATTGTCTTTTTTTAAAGAAAGGAATGTAATAATACACAGGTGAAATAGTTTATTTGTAAATAAAACTAGGTCAGTCCGTCAATAATGCCATGAATGTAGAACCCTTAAACGTAAAATCACCCATATATGTAAAATCACCCTTTTTTGTAACTTACCCGTATATGTTAAATCTATGTCACCCTTAACTCGAAAATGTAAAACTGAAATTTACCTGTATTTGTAATTTTTTTTTCGATTATGTGTATTATGATATTGATTTAAGTGAGATGTATTGCAACGCACATCGCTCAATGATTATATATTTAGGGATGAACAATGTCATATTTATATAATGTACTATTGAAAACTATCCTGCTGCTGAAGCTATTCTCCATGAAACAATATTGCAAGAATTAAGATCATTGTTGCGAACTAAATGAATAACGACTGCTTTTTTAAACATTTATTGACTTTTTCTATTCACATCTACAGTCCAGGTCATAGAAGAGATCAAAAGGCCAAGAGAATATAAAAGAAATCTAATATGAGATTAACCTACTGAAATATGCGCGCACATATGTTCACTGATATGACAAAAGCCTATAGGCCTACATGAATTAAGCGTTAGTATATCCCACCGATTTCTTCTATGACAGCAGCTGTTAAGTTCTTTCTGAGGAATACATATGACTCAAACAAACTAAGTGAAATGTAGAGACTTGAATTAGTTAAAGGCCCCCTAACCGTGGGGTGGCCTAATTTTGGCTCCTAAACAAAAATCGGCGAGTTTCTGTATTTTTCACG
>JAVFBX010242703.1:0-19833 GCA_034783855.1 Mopalia kennerleyi | reverse complement strand
GATAGAAGTAAATATGTTCACGCCACAGCGTAGCTGAAATACCGCTGAATGTGGCGTAAAACACTAAGCAATCAATCGTCCCCATATAAAAAAAATATTCATGCTGGGTTTGGTGTTGTATTCACAACCAGACTTTTTCGACATGTTACAAATGTTTTGTAAACGCTGCAGCAAGTATCTTTTTTATTTGATTATTTTTTAAAGTGCTAGCACTAATTTTATTGTTTGATATTTTCTCCTGACTGATAATTGCTTACCACTGAGCTTTGTTTCTCACAACGTCAACCACAGGCGATCCAGAGTAAGGGACTTCTTTTACCATGCTTCTTCAGCCATGAGAGCCATATTAAAGCTAAATCATGACATCTGTGGTGAATCACGACGAACGTAGTCTATTTTGAAACTAATTTTACGAGCACCCAAAAACTGTTCCCTCATAACTTTTCTGTCCTGTCATGAGCTTGGCTATTGTAGATTTATTGTCCTGTTTGTTAACTGAAGTCTTGTGTTCTTTTAATCCGACGTTGAATGGACAGAGTGATTCCCCTTTGTAGGATTGATTACAGTTACCATTTATCTGAAAAGGCAAAACACTATATGGATGGCAATGTTTCAATGTCTATTCTGACATCGTTCTCAAGCATATGATACAGTTGTAAAAAATGGGGTATATATACATACAATTCTTGTGTGTGAACAATAGTTGTGATAAGGTAAACAAACAAAAAAGAGTTTTACAGAGTGCAAAGATCACCAACTATTCCTAATAACATATTTAATTTTATATAATAATCTGAATAAGTAATGTGTGTTTAGTGGCAGTGAAGTAACAGCTCTGGGGGTTAAACAGTATAAGCCCTATCAGTCAAACAAACATGGGGCATCATATGGTTCATACAGAGGAGGAAGGGGGTCCAATAAACTAACAATTAAATGGTAACAGAACAATATGTGTTGACAATAGATAATCAACGTGTGGTGTGAATTAGATCATCATAAGCTGAAGGTATGAAAAATCCCTGGTCCCTGTTTAATTCTGGTTTGTGTCGACGAATTTGTATGGCTTCCATTAATTTCCTTGTGGTCATGTTTGGTATGTTTACATTTACTGTTTTGATATTGTCCCATTGTATGGAGTGCTGTGGGTTTGATTCTAGGTGCTCCGAGATTGCTGATTTTGAGTCTCTGTTCTCGTGAGAACGATGTCAGAATAGACATTGAAACATTGCGTCAAAATATACGAGAAGTTGCCATCCATATAGTGTTTTGCCTTTTTTTTAGTTAATCAACTTCTAAATGCCCTTCAAAGATGTAATACCGATATTGTATGTATGGAAATTTGTATGAATATGCTCTTTTTTTTCCAACATAAAAATGACTTTTAGTGAGGTTTTAGTGAGGTTTCATTGTTGGAATGCATATGCCCAAACGGGAAAAAAAGCCTTGAGCATGGCAAAACTCACAGATCTATCATAAAATCGAAGAGGTATATCTGCAAACCTAACCATCTCCAGTCTTAGAAACAATGGTTAGTTGATGGTTCTGTAGAAGAAAGGATGGTTCTATATGGAACCATTACCATAAAAAAACGGTTCTTTGATATAAGAAGATAGGGAGAAATACTAGCAACACTTGCTGAGGGGGTTCCAAACAATGGTTAGTTGATGGTTCTGTAGAAGAAAGGATGGTTCTATATGGAACCATTACCATAAAAAACGGTTCTTTGATATAAGAAGATAGGGAGAAATACTAGCAAGACTTGCTGTGAGGGTTCCAAACAGAACCATATAAGGTTCCACCAGAGCCATCACTGAAAAACCTTAAAGGGTTCCATTACAGCTTAATTTTTCCGAGAGTGCATGGATAGTGAAACTTTAAACTTTAACATCTTTCTCTGGTATACATATTTATTTTTAGTGATAATCGTGTATTATTTGTCGTTTATAAACCAGCCGATTACATGAAACAGTTTATTGCTACACGAAATAAAGAGCTTCAAGGCAGCGACGACAGTACCATCTCACAAGTATCCGTGGACGACTGTGCTACAGCGTGTGTGGGCGAGGACTCTTTTATATGCCAATCATTCGAGTACAATGTGGTGAATGGAGACTGCCATCTGTCCAGATTACATCCAGCTGAACACCGAGATTATATCACGACTTCACCTAATGTGGATCTATACGAAAGTTAGTCTGTTTATAACCTAGACCATATAGCTCATTGTTAATCTCTATGCCTGGATCAAATCCCCTTTATATTTACGGATCTTTCAGTGGCATTTTGTAGCAAATATAGTAACATAACAAGGTAGTATTTAGACCTATGTGTTTACAAATTCTGGATCTATTGACTGTTATCTTGAAAACGATGCTATATGGCATCTTCCTAGAAATGTTGCTCCTCAATAAATCCAGAAGTTGTAGGCCTTTATCCATAAAAACTACCTTGTTATTTTATAACTTGACGTTGTTGTTGTAATTCATCTTGTATGGACGTGTAAGCACAGCCGTAACCGGATTAACGTTAGCACAAAAAGAAATCGCTTGGTTTAATTAGAGGTGCTTGGCATCATGCGAAAAATAAGATGGCGGCTGGCCATGTAGTTGATATATATTATACAGAAGCCAAAGGATTGGCGGATGACAAGCTCCTTGATATAAATTGAGACAATATGATGGTTACAGACGCATTTCAAAACTTCAACTGCTTTATCACCCGTTCCGCACTTTATTAACAGCTTCGAGCTCACTTTTATTACAAATTAATACCCGCATCAAACAAGGACAAATTACAGGCCGTAGGCCGCACGGCCTCTCACAGACAAACAACCACAGTCTGAACCTCTCAACGTAATAGACAGTATTTGACCACCTAAATAGTCACCTGCTCGCTGTAACTGTCGGAAATGGTGATATGACCGACTGAAATATGCTGCAACCCATTTGTCCTTGTTTGAAGCGGGTAATAATTTGTAATAAACGTGAGCTCGAAGCTGTTAATAAGGTGCGGATAGGTGCTTTTTCACTTGTGCAATTAGCAGTAGTATTATATTTAAATTTCGAGATTATACAGCAGTAAGACATTTTGCATAACACAGAATGTAGCATAAGGTTGAAGGTAATGCGTTGTACATCGCATACTTAGGTCCATAGACTTCGGTTTCTACGCGTTGTCAATCATTTCCTGCATCAGAAAAGGTGTAGTAGGCTACAGTATATATTAGAATTTCCACTGACAAGCTTAACATAATAGAGTAAAGTGACTACTCCAAAGAAGGACGAACAATTCATATTGACTCAATATTTCGGTTTATTATCAAACCATCATCAGGAGTCTGATGATGACTCCTGATGATGGTTTGATAATAAACCGAAATATAGAGTCAATATGAATTGTTCGTCCTTCTTTGGAGTAGTCACTTTACCCTATTATGTTAAGCTTGTCAGTGGAAATTCTAATATATAAAACCCTTGGCTAGAGAAGATGCTCGGTCCTCTGGCTAAGGACTGTTTGTTTAAAGAGGAGTGCTACTGTCTTTACTTAGCCCTGGAGGGAGATCTAAAGCTGTTTTAAAACAAATCAAAGCCGGTTATGCAAACTATTTAAATTCTTTGAGATGCGACATGCAGTGGAAGCGTATTTAGAAAAATGTCCCATCTGCATACGCTTTAGATCATATACAAACCTCAACAAGTGACGAACGAAATACATGTATAATAACACAAAGACCTGTTTGAATTGAAATGTATTATTTTTATTAATTTAGTATAAAATATCGTTCTCGCCTTTAAACTTAACCCAAAGTTAATTGACAAATACTGAGTGCACATATAACTTATATCCTGGTTGAGTTGAGTTGTTCTTATAATATAGTTCAAGTTTAAAATAAAGAATTAAATTGTACTTTGCTCAAATCTCGATGTCTGTCGATTTCAGTCTATAACAATTTAAATCTCTTTTCCGAAAACCCCTAACCATATCCAAAGCTCACAAAAGACCTATCTTCTCACTCCTCTCTCTCTTTCTAGTTCTCCCCCTCTTTAAACTATCCGAAAACGTCTTTTTAACAGGCTAATTTCGATTGATTAAGCCAATTTCGGACTAAAGAAACATACTACGGTATTTGATTGACAACTATACAGCTACCAAGCGATAGGCGGTCGCGCGCAAGCTCATGTCACACCACGTGACATGCAGATTTGAATGAATGTAATCAGAAGTCTATTAAGCAGATGTATGAAACCAGCCATAACCTAGTCTCAACCGCATTGTGGCCAGACCAGCGCTGATTGTTGAAAAAGCGCCACTAGCGAGACATAGAGAAACCTCGAAGGACAAGAATTGGATGTGGAATCGTTGGTAAACTGACGTTACGGAACTCAAAAACAGTTTAGAGAATATTTTATGGTGGTTTTCAGGCAGAGAACAGGAAGGCATCGTACATAATGTATACACGGACCGATCGCTTATGACATGTAGGCGAACACTAAGGTGACTTCGGATAACCACCGTATCAACACTTGACGGCTATAATAGGGACTTTTCTAAGGGGCGAACAATGACGTCACTGCTGCGTTTTTGACTCTCCTGATAATGGCAAAATAAAGCGCCGAAATATTGAGTTCAAAATGAGTTTATCGTTCTTCTGAGTTACACTACTCTTGTACTATATTAAACTTATCAGTGGAAATCAAGGATTTTGCTGCGTTTTAAGTTAACTAATTAACGGCTACATCTACTCAGTTGCGAATGCGATATGTTTTATTGTCTTTCATCATATATAAAGAAGATAATTAATTGTGGTTGAATATCGTTGGTCTTTCCCTTTAAGATTTCAAATACTTCGTTGGGAGATCATATATAATATATATCTTACAAATATTTGTTAAATAAAATGGAAATAGCCCCTAGCAATAGCTGTTTATCGTGTGACATGTAACAAAGTTGATCATAGCTAGCACTTTCTGTCCAGTGCGAATCTGTGCAACCATTATGGGCAACAATAAATACATTTATTCAAACCAAAATAGAGCTCACAGTGAACTTAAACATTAAAGACATTGTGTTTGGTTATGTTGACCAAGGAATGTCTATTCGAGATATCTTGTAAATAAAACCATGTTAATAGCAACGAGTAGATATTAGAGAAAGGAATCAATATTGAATGCAATGTATCAAAATTGAACCGAAATATATTTACTTTACATAATGTATTTTATTTGTACCCAATCCGACTATTTCACACTGTAGGCTTGGCAGATGGTGTCTTTTTATTTACTGTTCTCGAAATGTTCTCTCTTTTGAAAGTTAAGGTCACGGTACTACAATCAACACCAAACTCTATCTAGAAGTCTTAAAAATATGTAGGCCCATATGACAAAATACAAGTTGATGATATGTATCTCATCCGTCTTCTAAACAGGTCGAAGATAGGCCTTTTCCAATTTTGACGAAATGCCATGAGTTTGGCTTTATGTTGGCCGGTTCTTAACGCATGTAGATGTTAATGTTGTAAACTTATGCTGCGGTGGCGATATTTGTTATGATGAATTTAGTTAAATCCACTCCTATTATTGTTTAAACAATTGGATGCTACATTATGCTACATTATGAGTAACAAAAAATATGAAAAACCATAGCTTGAAAAGATACTCGGACATTTTTAAAAACGACCTCACTTACCGTTTGGTTCATAATAATAATAAACTTTTACGGAGGCAGGTTGAATGTTCCCCACTATACTGTGCTGGCTGGCTCGAAATTTTACACACTGGGGTTTTCGGAATGGGTCTCTTTTAGGAATCTGGCAAAATAAAGTTAAACACACATTTTGTAAAGATTTTAAAGAGAAACGGGAAGGAGGTGAATAAGTAAATCAATTGGCATACAGATCTTCCCTCCTACCACTCTGGGTTTTTTATACTCAATTGGCATGTTCAATTCTGATCATTAGAAGCTTCGGTAGGAGGAAAAGTTTTTGATTTTGATAATCACATAATCACTGCACGTGATCAGCACGGAGAAGTAGTGTAAATCAAGGTGGTCTGTATGTATCTATAGTCCATCTACCGACACAGGAAGTAGAATATATTCTACTTTAGAGTGTCATTATGCTGGCATAAAACCATCTCTGTATAAAACAAAAAACTTAAAACGAGACTATTTTGATATCCAGGTCATTTTTTTATTGTTCAAGCGTTGTACCGTATTCGCTTCATCAAAGGCAATGTGGTCATCATTATGTGCCTATCATAAGAGGCAGTGCAATTGGAATTTCAACTGTTATATCATAAATATATTATACCTATTATAATATTATTATTATAACAAAGACTAAACAATCTGCTAAATTGTATATATATACATGTATATAACCTCAGTTATCATTATTTTTGGTTGATCTCAAAAATGTTTCATACCTTTGTAACATATAGAATAACTCGCCCTTCCAGCAACTCATAACTGTCAATTGTCTTGTCTTTCTCTAGCTGAAACAAGACGAAAAGATGTCCGATAACTGGATTGTTTCAGAGAAAAAATTCAATGCAGCAAGAATAAATAACCATGTGATGCCGAAAGCTAAAGAGAAATATTTAAAAACAAACGTTTTTAATGACATGCAATCCAGAGAAGATTAACGGATGCTTTCTAAATCAGTAGCGGGTGGTCAGAAGAAGCTTCCTGATGCTCTCGGGGAAACACTGCAACAGAACGCCGATCTGTTAGTGATGTATTTTGACTGCCTCCTGTGATTGACCGGTGTTCGTGAATCTGTTGCCATTTTTTGTTTCCTTTTTTGTTTTTTGCCCTGGTGCTCTCCTGGTTTTTTGCCATCCGCGTCGAGGGTGCATTGATTCACCCCTTGGGCTGAAACGCCGTCATATGATTGAAATAACCTTATGTATAGAATTAAACCCCAATTTGAGAAACAATCGTAAATAATTAAGCCTAGGTTTGGTGATAAGTTCTGTCAATAGAACATTTTTGTAAGTTAAAATGCACATACACACATGACTTCCACGCTTTTGAGGTCATCAGCAATTCGGGTTTTGGATTTGAAATATAAAATGTATCGAGAGCAATCAACAATGTACATGGCCATGGACTTGTGTCTGCTTTGAATATTACCTTTTCTAAATCGGTTTTAACAGCTGTAAACCCTGTTAGCAATCCCACATCAATGATAGACATCCCCGTATCGCTACCCGTCAAAGAACTATAACAAAATTCACATTTAAGTGGTATTTAGTAAAAGGCTTGCGATTCAGTAAATAACGTATTAAACGCAGTCGAAATGTACAAGACTAAACTTAACTCAACGACTGATTATTGAAGAGTTTCTCACAACGTTTTTTTTTTTAAATCGTCAGTCCCTCCGGAGTTTCTTCCCGCTACGCTTCCAATACACCTAGGTTAACGTCTAAAATAGTTTTAGGGAAAACACTATGAAGGAAAATAGTCCCCTTTGTTACATGTAACTAGCGTCATTAATTTAATCAACTGTTGGACATAGCTTCAATTGGTAATTTCAAATTTCAGCAGAATACTTTTGTAATAGACAATTAATTTATCCATAGTTTCGAGTTGATAAAACGTTAATTTTTTCCCCAATTCTTGACCTTGAAACCTGTATTTTTTAGGGTCATACAGTGAATACATCCAAACTTCAAGACTTTTGTGTGAGGTTGGTGCCTACATTAGCCACACAGTCCACACCATCATGTTATTATTTTCGAAATGTATATTTAAACAAGCTATTGTTTACAGTATAAAGAAATGTACCCTTCTCTGCATGGAATGTGGAATATTGGAAGATGCCGATTTCGTAGTTCTAATATTCATCTATTTATTTTTGGAATGTGAATACAAATTATTAGAAAATAATACACACTTTATGACAGACCCAAGTGCCGATTATTATGTTATTTGTAAACCAGACACTGTTGATATGTGGACTTTTATTATAGGATGGTATTGTTTGCATGTTACAATTAAGTCATCATAAAATACAGTTTTATTATACTCATTGCCTCTACGAAAAATAGCGTACTTATTGTTGAATCGACCCTGACCCGTTATCCCGACTAATGATTTAAAGAGGCCCAACCTGACACAAACGCTGACACAGACAGCCGCTTTGCTGGCGTCGGGCAGAGGAGCTTTCTGTCCTTCTGCTCGTCTCCCTCCAATCCTGGCCGCCTGTCTGCCAACACGGGCTCTCCTTCGGCCTTGATCTAACTGGTCTTCACCAGCCCCATCTGGATCGGGCAGATCGAAGTCGTCGTCTTCTTCGGTACACTCCTCGCCACATACATCACAGTTTCTACAAAGGCGAATTATTCCATGTTTATGCGTGTGTGTTTGGCTGTCATATTAAGCTGTTATTTGACTCGTATAGCGCAATGCAAACCGCATGGGTGACGGAAATCATCATCGACATCACAATCAACTTTTAATAACACGACAGGAAACTCCCAAGATGGAATACAAATACAACACAAACAGATCACCTAAGTGACGCCCCTTATCTTTGATGCCAGCGTGTTAACAGGAATCTCCATAACACAGCTAGTTAATTTATTTCTGTTTTCGTTAACTATTTTTACAATTGCAAACAGCTTCCTTGGTGTTTGCTTGTTTGTTTGTTTGTCTTTAACTACATACCCACACGTATTTCAGCCAGAGGACGACATTGTATCGTTAGTGGAAACCAGTATAACAGAAACCATCCGAAAATGCCCTTAATCACTGGAAACTCACATTAATAACTAAATACAAAGGGAAGCGTTTATCAGTTTTTCTTTCTGAGTTACACTGAAAGGAGTTCATTGGTTTGACACATAACCGACAAAGCTGTGGCCAGGACATTAGTTGCAGCAAAAACAACACAAAAAAAAACATAAAAAAACAAAAACACATCTCAAATAAATATTAATCTAATAAATCAGAATATGGCACAACTAGCGAAATTTCATTTCATGAGTAGCAAGATCTTTCAAACGTTTTATTTCTTAGCTATCATGCTTTGTTTGTATTGTATTCGTTTTAATATTACTTGAATTTTGTTGGTGTCTGTCAGTTCGTCCTTTCGTTTGTTTGTTGCATTTAATTTGTGTTCCTTTTTTAGTGTCATGTAGGTTAAACTTAGTAAAAATCTTAGAAACTCAATTTAAAACCACAGGCAGTCCAATATGAATATGTTGCAATATATGTCCTGGCTTAACTTACTCTTTCGGTTCAGCGTTTAAGTCAAAATCCGAGCAAGTTATGTTCATCTCAAAGCGGCACAATTCATCCTTTTCGGTGGGGATGTTGTAGCCTAACTCCACCTGTAGTTGACCAATTCCCGTTCCCATGACATTCACTTTTAGGTGTCCATCAACGGGCACCTGTCCATAGAAAACTACATTCAATTATCTCCGCACAAGGCAATAATTCAGTGTGACTGTAGATTAACAGATAGTAAGCATATCCCACTACTAACTTAAAACTTCAGGTGAAATTAAAACATACCTGGCATTGTCTGGATAGTGAATGGATCTAAGCGAGTGTATTGCTCTTTTTTGGACACAGTAAGCCTAGTTCGTATTTTCTGAATACTAGTACTCTTTTCCATTGGCGTTTTAACAACAACATAACTATAGTGTGTACATACGTGTCTTCTTTTCATTGAAAGGTCTGATGTAATTTTGACGTATTTCTTGATATGGACAAGTGAAGACATAGAGTATTCCTCGTGAGTGACCCGGAAATATGAAATTTATGAAACGAAGGTAGTCATTTTCATTTATTCCGAGCCTCCATCGACGAATAAATGAAAATTACAACCCGAGTTTCATAAATTTGAAACCCGAAGTTTTATCCGGGTCCGGGTATTCAATATACCATAGCAAACCAGCCACCTGGCTAAGGTCAGCTTGTTTGAAGAGGAGCAATGGGTTGTTTGCTTAGCACTGGAGGAAAATTAACTTTCCAACATTATGGAAACACTTCACATCTTGGTTGTGGTAGTGCCAACTATTGTTGGAAAACATAGCCGCTAGATAAGTAAGCCTATCGCAAAACATCAATCAATCAACCATAGTGAGCCCTAGTTTATAATGTAAATAGAAGATTGCGACCAACATGGTTAGGTAACGACTCGCAGAAATTGACTTTTTCTCCAGAAGGGACGAAATAAGAGGGAAGAATTACTTTGTTGAAGATTTTAGATCAAAAGCTATTGTTGGATGATGCTGATTACAGATGAACCGTACTTGTTAAGCTGTCAAATCAAGTCGTTTAAGTTTCGTGTCGCCTTTTTGACACCAAGGCAAAGAGAATTAAGGATGTTAAAGAAAAAGAAACCCTACATAATATGTAGAGCCTGTGAATTGGGAGTCCGACGTGAACAGACCGCTGTTACTTGATTCATTGATTGCAGGAGAGAAAGGGCCTGTTCCAACTAAATAAAACCGAAATAAACTGTTAACATAACTTACATTATCGATTGTCTGTTGTATCAGCGCATCCGCCTGTTTGAGGCTCAATGTTTTCTCAAAATTAACGTCCTGTGTACTGGTGAAATCGCAGTTCATGTCCAGATCTTCTGCGTATGTGTCAATGGAATATTTAGTAATTGCCTGCAGTCCCACCACAGTATCCTGAAAGTTTTCATTGGATCATATAGACCATGTCATAAAATAGTTTTGTTTTCAAACATATAATAGGACACATTGCGAGTTATGCTGTAATAAAATATGTGTAGGCCTAGTCGCAATTATATAAAAAAAAATTTCAGCAGTTTTTATGTGTGCTGTAATATATATATGTATGTGTGACGTGTTCTCAAATTTGTTCTTGGAACTACCTTTATCTGTGACACAGTCGTTCAGTCACTGGAAGGACCAGCATCAAGGTCCAGCCATTACCTCGTTAAACATGCAACCCACATCCAGGCTGCGTTAGGAGAAAACTATGTGAAATTTGATTGCTCTGATTTTCATCTGTCATCAGTTGTTATTCGTTCAAATTATTCCCCATGCATATGGACACTGTTCAATGTTGTATTGAGTTATAGTCTTGAGATAAATCTAGAATGGACTATTTTGATTGAACATTGATATTAGATACCTCACAGAGAGGCTAAAGGTTTAGTGAATGTTGAAAACAACAGTTCTACCTTACCAAAATGTTTTATCAATATGTTGTCAAATGTCCGTTCTAATGTATCCACAACCTGCATTAGGTCTACTGACCACAGTCAGTTGTTAAGCAACCTTAGTGTTGACGTTAGTGGCTTAGAGTATATAGTACCAGAAGTTTATCAAGCAGAAGTACGAAACCAACCAGTCTCAACGGCATTGTGACCAGATCAGCGCTGATTGATGAAATGGCGCCCTCTAGTGAGTCATAGAGAAACAT
Source organism: Mopalia kennerleyi (assembly GCA_034783855.1). Classification (NCBI taxonomy): domain Eukaryota; kingdom Metazoa; phylum Mollusca; class Polyplacophora; order Chitonida; family Mopaliidae; genus Mopalia; species Mopalia kennerleyi. The sequence goes on along the minus strand of JAVFBX010242703.1, from coordinate 8,427 downwards.
CGAAGGACGTGAATTGGATGTGGAATCATGCGTAAATCATGCGTAAATCATGCTAACGCTGTTTCTACCGCTTCTTAAACGTTATATTTTACCCATAAGGCGTCAGTGGATTCTGACATTCAAACTGCACGACACGAACGAAATCCCCTATTTCTTGCGCATTGAGTCATATGGTACTATGAAAGTCCATTGAAAGTCACAGTGCCATTGAGACTGGGTAATGGCTGGTTTCATAATCATAAGAATTACAATCTGGCAATATACTGATTTACCTGTGTTGAAACGAAAGCCCCCTTGGAACTGCGTTGCTTAGTTAACCATCTGACGATAGCATGGCTATACTCCTTTTCTCCTAGCTCTAACTGAGCAAGAAGGGCGTAGCTTGTTGCCTCCACGGCAAGGGCACTATTAGCCCCGCCTGCAGGCCAGGACCGCATGGATTGTTCTGAAAATAGAATAAGCAAAAGTATGTAGGCGATGTTTAAATGATAAAAAAAAATACAATCACAACTGTTAAAACAAATGCCGCATGTTTATAGAGAGGCCCGTATTAATGCATGGCGAGGGTCTCCAACATGTATTTGTGACGTAAACACGCCCTTGTCGCGAGGACGTCAGCATTGGCCATCATACTAACGGCGTGTGCTTGAAACAGTCAGAAATAAGCTATGTCCACCGAGAGTACAGAGAACACAGGGTTTCTTAATGCTGTCTTTGGTTCACAGTTAATACAGTCAACTCTGTCATACACACAGATGAGTGTATATTAAAATGAGACATTTAAACGATACACAACTCAAAATCTTAATTTGTATGTATCTAACCTAACTAAATTTATTTAACCCCAAAACGCGGCAGCTGAAAATAATCTAAACAGAACCAAATCATGACAATGTAATGCTGTAATATTGACTGTTCTTTCACTGGATGTTTGTGTATACAGGAAAGAATTCGTCAGAGGAACTGGTAACAAGTCTGCACAAATCTTCCGCAAAACACTTAATATGTCCGCGGAAACCATTGGAAAGTAGGCCTAATATGGGGTGAATTTACTGACATATACTACAACAGAGACGTGCGATTAGTCAGCACAACTTGCTGTTATCCTTAGAACGAATAAACGGAGACCAGTAATAAATCAACACAAGACTTCCAACATTTGACATACCAGTAATAATTCAACACAAACATTTCGACACTTTAGTAATAATTCAACTCAAACGATTTGATTTGTTTGTTTGTTTGATTGATTGGGGTGAAATGTCTTTCTCATGGGTATTTTACTTATATGACGACGGATTGTCCACTTCACAATGTTCCTTGACAAATTAGGGTGGATAACAGAGAGAAAAGCTAACTAGAGCTGTAGCGACAGCTATATAGGATTCCGATAACTATTCAATTGTCTATGACGTTCAAATTCGACCAATGGTAATAACAACCAATCGACAAATATCCAATAATAAGCAGAAGTCTACCAAACCAAGGATTTTAACCCCTAAAACTTTGGAGAGCTTTAATAGTTACTTTCATTTTCGTCTGTACCTTTACAATATATAAAAAAAAAATTTGAAGACTTTCTCTCAGGCTTTTTCCGGTTTTTTAAACTCAGCCGAGTCTGATGGCTTTGCTATGGCAGCACGCGAAGCCAGGGGAGGCAACTTCCTATTTCTGTTTGGTCGTTGACAGTTTACTGCATACATGCCGGGGGGAATTTAGGAAGAGCCACTTTTCTGTCTTATTTCGGATTAGAATGGTGTTTAAACCCTCGACATCGGTCATAGTTACGTTTTTTAAGACCTCTGTCAAAGACCCTCGACGCCTGTGGCGGCTCGGGTTTTGACTCGGTGTCAAAATGACGACAGAGGTCTTACAAAACCTAATTATGACCGATATCGAGGTTTTAAACCCCTCAGTAATGTCCTTTTGCAACATGACTTTTCTCGTGTGTGTAAGATTTTTCATGTTACAACATACCCCAATATTATGGTCTGAATTTAACCAGATCTGTTTTAGAAATCGACTTTTGCTTGACAGAAACATAGTTTAGAACAAATCTGATTTACAAGGGCTGAATAATAATGCCATTAAAATACCGGAGACATGCTTTTGGTGGTGCTTTTTTCAGCATCATTGACCCTTTCGGTGTGGCCGAAAACTGCGTTTGCATAGTAGCGCTTGTCATCAGGGGCGGTAACACGGAACGCAAAACAAATTTCGCATCGAATTAAACCCTCTCTCTTTATTGCTGAAATGAATAGAATTGCACAACACTGTGGTCCGAAGAGTAATAAATAATCAAACAAAACGGGTATATTTTGGTCAAAATCAAAAAATCAAAAAATGAAGAAATGAAGAAATGAACACCAAATATACATAAAATCAGTTTAAAAACATATCTTTGTTTTAAAATGAGCTTGCTTTAATGATATACTCAATAATGTGTGTTTGATTATAATGACACCCTACGTCATTCCGCTATCAGTGGTGCGTTTCTGTCAATGTGCGTACTGTGTATGGCTAACTCATTATTGTAAATAAGCTGATCCCCTAGATAGGTGTTGATGTATCGGACTCCGGTGCAAAATAGCGCTGTAAACCTCGCCAGATTAATGTTATTGCGAAGGATTAGAATGAAATGGGCCAATGTAATAATTGTTATTTTGATAGGTGTGTTTGTTGGCTTCAACCATTAACGTTCAAACTGTACCCCTTACCCTGGGTGGGTGTAGACTATAATAACAATGGTATATAGCTTAGCAATGTAGACCAGCGGATGTAATCATAAAAACCAAGCTAAGATCGTCAATGACACCACATGTGTAAAATATGAGAGTGATATCGTCGGTGTATCATTAGCCGGCATGTTCTGAATGTATTCCATTGCTTGTGCTGCGGCTCGTCGTCCTGTATCTATGGCTGTATTAACCGAGCCATATTCTCGTGTCCGTGTGTGTTCTCCCGCGAAAAACAATGGTGCAAACGGTTCACTGATCCGGTCCCAATCATCAGCGAGTGCGCCTGGAAGAGAAAGTTAGTTCCATTTATACTGATGATAAATAACTGTTCAAGGGGAAGAAAATAAGATTGAAGTCACGTCGACTAGAGAGACTATACACAGCAGTTTGTCTAACTTCGGGGCGCGGATTTAGGCCCATGAAGGCCCACAGCACATAAACAAAGTAAAATAAATCAATCAAAACTTTCACTCAAATGGAACACTATGTTTATTTGTATTTGCTTCCCCTTGATTTATATTTGAAAACTTTTCTCCAACTTTTTTATACAGTGAACATTTATAGAATAATAATCAATGGTTTATGCACTTAGCCTTTGACATAAGATGTCTAACATGCAGCTAAATTACCATAAATGGCTCCAACAGATTTATGAAAACCGTCAATACTCTGAAAAACAAACCTGATGTGTGTAATTTATTGAACCCAGGTTCATAATATGGTTGTGGGTTTCCTGCTTCTAGGTGAAAAACGCGTTTAGTTTAATGGGCTATAAACAAGCGAAAACAATCAACGAGCTTATGAAACAGACACTTTGTTGACTCACAGATAAAGTAATGACCTGTTGTAGCGGATGGTTCACCGCATTAAGTACGGTTTCGTATTGAATTTACAAAAACAAAATGCTATGACGATAATCCTCTACACTCCGCATAAAAAATGGCCCAAAGAGGTTGATTATCGCGGCATAATGTATTTCGTTTGAAGTCATTTAAGTTAAAGAAGACGTCTGAACGTCTCGATCCATGTCTCGTGAGAATTAATGAATTTGTAGAGGGGCGAAACTGTCAATCAAAGATCGCGTTAAACACTTTAGTCAGTCCATGCCGTTTTAGTAAACTTTAGTTTTCAAGCAACCGGTCTCTCTTCAGCATTTAGAAAATTCCAATCCTGGACTTTGGCAAGCAACACGAAGGCATACTTATTGATTTGCTGTCTAAATGCTATGACCGCCATTCTTCTATCTCTTGAATATTTTGTATCTTATAGGAGCTTCGCTCATTGAACTGTGGCTGACTTACCGACAGCTGGGTATGAATAACATCCTCTAGAGAAGGGATCGGTCAACCAGCGTGTTCGGGACATCCCTTTCACGGTCACATTATCCATCACACCCCCAAATATACTACGGAGTCGGAGCAATGCTGTGGAGAAAATGGAGCGTTTTGAGTAGATAGATAGACCTTTGGCCACAACAAAAAGTCAAGCACAGCTATGTATCTTATTAACACAGTAAAGAATAAAAAGGAAACTGTTCAAAATCCTTGAACAAATTATATTGTCAGTAAATATTTACACAGGCAATTCTAAAATCCAAGAGTAGCATTCATCTGAACTGGTGTATATTTAATGTGGACATATTTCCTGTTGGCATGATTTGACTTATGTATGCAATGGTACCCGGAATGCAAATGGTCCAGTATTTTACTTACCTAATTTTCTAAGTTGACTGTCGCTCATTCTTTCACTACTCTTTCCAAAGTGGCTTAAAGCGTATGTTATTAAGATGGGTATGTTTGATGAAGGCCGGAAGTTATCGAATATTGTCAGCTCTCCCCTGGCTGTTGTGTTGTCTAACGCAACAGCAAATCGATGTGTTTCTCGTGGCCAGAATACACGATCAAATTCCAAGACTACTTTATTAACCGTGGCAAATCCTACAAAACAAGAAAACAGCTAATGAGGTTTTTGAGAGAGAAAAGCCTTGCGGGTTTTCTGCCATTCAGACCATCACATACAGCGTCTTTGGGATTGTGGTTATAAGAAATATCATATATAGTAAAGAGATCAGGTTTTATATATATTTATTAAAATTGATCACACTGACACAGGGGTTGTAATTAACAAAAAACGAGGAATCATCACAGAGATTAGCTTCTAAATAAATCTCTATCTCGAGTAACCTACAGACATCTACAGAAAAGTTACTGTAATATCAAATTAATATCTACCAAACAAATAAATGAACGAATATGTCCGCTATGAACTACCAAGAGTTACAAGTTGTCTGATAAAGTTTCAACCTTACTAAAAGATCATTTAGAATTAGATAAGCTTTAGATATATTTGAATAAATGAAGAGTGAACAAAATTGTTTGCCTCCGGGAAGTCGAACCCAGTTGTGATTGAAAACGATGTCTGAACAGACATTGAAACGTTGCGCTGACAATAAACCATAAGTTGTTATCCATATGTTTAGTACTTCAGCTTATGAAGGCCTCCTAACAGATCGTGATGTGTTAAAACAACCGAAAATCCTTAGTGCAACAACCTGATTTCTGGGCGAGGCCTTGTGGAGATCTAATGAATATTGTACGGTATGGTGAAAAAATGTAAGCCGATAGAGGCCATCTTATTATCTAGCTTTGCTGCCTCTCCGTTTATTTGAAAGAGTGAGGTATAGAGCTAGATATGGCGTCAATCGGCTTCCATACAAAACGGACACTGAACGTTTGACTAGTCACTTACGTCTAGCATGTGGGAATTCACTGTGAAGATTAATTTGCTCTTTCGTTTTGGTAATACGAATGTGTTGTGTCTTAAATTCTAGCTATGTGTGTTCGTTCTAACCAGTATACAGTTTAAAGCGGGGTAAGACAAATCATGCAGAGAATGCTGGAATGCCACGTTCTACACAATACAAAATATCATAAAAACAGAAAGTAAGTACTTTAGTTTATAAGTTATATACTAGTATATAGATTGATGTTTCCAAGACCGTACCTAGTCGTTGGATAGCTTCTGTTTTTCTTGTTGGAAGATCAGGTTTGAAGTTGACAACTCGAGCTTTGAGAACACCTAATGGTAGAGTTACAATGACCGCATCGGCCTGGTAAGCTGTGCCATCTCTACACGTCACTGACACTGTCCGATTGGTTAATACTTCTATTTGCGTCACTTCCTGACCCAACTGGATTCTTAAAGGAACTTCCGACGAATCCTTTTGAACGAGCCTGTTAAGATAGGGACATAAAATTTCAATGAGCAGTTAATTTATCGTACACAATAAATTTATTTTGTTGTAACGAATAATGTTTTAATAAGGATGAAAGAACATGTATCCATGATTCATGCAATAGTTTAAATTTAAAATATACATTAAACTAAACAATTTCGTGTTTAGAAGAACTAAGTTGTTCCATGTGATATCAGCCACAGCGATTTTCCATCGCTGCATATCGGAACATCCCCCGGCCATTTCCGTACCGTAAATAATCTCAGGCAATGATTGGGTCATTTTTGATTGTCCTCACATCGGTAACTGACATGGATTTGCTTTGAGCATATGACTGAGCTATCCCGTGTTTATTGTTTATATCTGAAGGCTATTTTATTATTAAATAACTTACAGACGACAAAAAATTTATTATTTGCAACAAGTTATACATAAGAAGGGAACGGTGTTTTATTCAAATGTGATTTTACCCAAGAAACGGGCTGAATGGGTGTGTCATTTCCACACATGCGCGCAAAACATCCGGCGGTTAACATCACAAGGTTGACGAGGGTTGCGTTTACGCGTATTACCCGGGTTAACAGTGTGCCACTGCTTCGTTCACGCGTCTAGTGTCGTCACACTCGGGTCACCCCCCAGTTCCCCAGCTTCAGAGCAGGGTAATCCCGGGGAATCATGTGACCATCATGGAAGACAACGATTCAGAAAAGCAAACTGACACTCTGTTCTTTTAATTTTAATCACCCTTGCGTGTCTATTAGGCCACAATCAGCTACCATGCTCTGAAATATATTCATTATTTATTTTATAAACACACTCCATTATGATACATGGTTAAATCGTCCATGTAAGTCAGTAAAATAGCGGTACTGAAGATGTTCTATACGGGTTTTTTAAATTCATTGTCGTGAAGCTGGATATAAATATATATTTTTCTTATTGCATATTGGTATGCCCGAAACACTTTTTTTTCTTAATAATAATCGTTTGAATTGATCATGACTGTCACCCGATACTTGCCGAATCAAAAATCGCACCTTTAGCAAAGCATTTAACATTCTCTTATGAGGTTTCGCTTTCGGTTTATGCTTCCATTTTTTACTGACCTCTGAAATGATTAATTTTGTACAAATCACAATTTGAATTCAAGTTACCTGTGCACCACAGTGTCTTGATATAGGCTCATGAATGTAAACACTTGTTGAAACAATTATACAACACTCTCGACTACATTAATTGACACATTGTATAGTTAATAATATAGAGAATGGCTTTACTGTCTAAAGTGTATGTAGCGCAATAGCTATCAAACCTGAGACTTGATCACAATGAGTTTTTCAATGGTATCTCTGGAGAACGTAGACCAGAAGACACTAGAATCTGGGTAAAAGCTTGGAGGCCTCAGAGACTCTGCAATAACCTGACTCCCAAACAGGGTTATTATGGACAGTAAATATATACATTCAGCGTATATAAAAAATACGGAGTGGTCGTCAGCCAAAAGCGGAATTTTACACAGGCACTTTGTTGAGGGTCACTGGACATTCTGAAGCATACATGACGATTTGGATGGCTGGATGTTGACTGGGTGTAGCGAAACAAAACCTGACAATAATGAGGTTGACACAGATAGCATGGCTGCCAAACTGGAGGAATCGTTTGTTAACTAGTTCTGTTTCGAGTGGTAAAATTATCCGTGGTTTGTTTTTACAATGATAAAAAATTTGAATGAAGCAAAATGTTGAACTCATTAGATAAATAGAGTTAGATTCTTAACCAGAAAAAAAAGATTTTTTCTTTGATATGATTTGTGAGAACATATCGAAATTAACTTAATTTTTTGTGTTTAAATGGGAAGGCGTCTTTTAACAGCTTAAAACTGGATGTGAGGAAGTACAAAACCATTTCGACAGACCAAATTGTAGAAATACAAATTTGAGCTCTCCTGTATTTCAAGTTGCAATTAAAGCCTCAAACATTTCGAAATTAAACTCAACATTTCTCATATTCATTTCTTTTATTTAAATTGCCAACCCAAATAAATCCGGCTACACTGCAGGTGTGCTGAGATATTCTTTACCGCTAGGTAGTTCTGCCATGGCAAGATTCTGAGATTCAGTGTGTGGAACGGAAATTACTTCTATACATCTAACATATATACAGCGCTGGCGTTTATAAATTCATGCAATCTGTTCGAGTATAAGAAGCAATGTTCGATGTGTGCGTAAGCGTCTGTTCAAGGATTTATTCAGTGTAATTGTAGAAATTGATCCTAGCTAGCTGGGAGATGTTTCTACTGTATGTTGTTGAATGTGACATTAATCGGCCAAACGCCCTTCCATACTATTTGGCGCAGGTCGATTCCAAGGATTATTCACGAAGAGCTACATCCCACTGGTGCTCCGAGCATGATTTAATCTGGTGGGTTATTATTAAATCAAGGATGACTCGTCC
>JAVFBX010242692.1:0-10351 GCA_034783855.1 Mopalia kennerleyi | reverse complement strand
GGTATTGTTGACGTTTTGAGGAAGGGTTTGTAGAGGGTCATAAGGGTGGGAGCATGCGACTCTGATGTGAGCAGTGGTCTAGAAAGCTGGTATTAGTGACGTTTTGAGGAAGGGTTTGTAGAGGGTCATACGGGTGGGAGCTGGAAGGTTTTATTAATATACATGTCTTACCCATAAATACAATTCTTGTAAATGTTCATTGAATTTGTCTGATATCTTCAATGATAATGACAGTACTAAAGAAGATGATTTTGACTCCGTCGAATGCAAGGCCAGTGAGATTGTAGTCTACTGTAGAATTAATCCGGATCTTCTCAGAAAATTTGAACTTACTGAAACGGCAGCAGCTTCGCCATTCCAAATAGCCATACTAAAGTCAGCTTTAAGAGGTAATTTTATTTCTTTTATATGGGTACCGTTAGACATTTTCTTTTACTATAATAATTGCTTAGAATGTGAACATCGCTTTTCGCTTTTTCATCTCGTTTACTCGTTTTCCCATCTCGCTCCCTCGCTCTCTCGCCCTCTCGGGCTGCGACCAAGCTACTAGGGAAGCATTTATCTTGAAAGAAAAACCAGGTCATACATTTGAAGGTAGCCAACAAAGACCTGTCTTTATCAAATTTTTTGCCCACTTTGTATTTTTAATTTTTATAATTTAACATGTGGCTTCTTCTTTTCTTGCTGTACTTTTAATAAGCATTGGCATTCAAACTAAACATGTCTCCTGCTATATGGTACATTTCAAACTAAACATGTCTCCTGCTATATGGTACATTTCAAATTAGCGCTACCGACAATGTGTGTCGAGAAAACACAGACCCTCAGTTAAACAAGTTTGCAAGATATTATTGTTTTTTTAACATTAAACTCAGGAAATTGTCCAGTATTGCCAACAAATAAACTTTTTGGCTCTGTGTTTTCTAGACATAAAAAGCACGGAACCCTTATTTTCTGATAGTACCATTTGATGCAGAACACGACAAACACACACTAAGCATAACACAGACGAAAACAATCAGTAGGCCTATTAGTCACATTTGACTTTTCAAATGATCTACATCATATAGGGTGACAGGGTTCATATCCGCCATGCATCCAATTTTATGACACAGTGGGAACATGAAGCCCTAGAAAAGTCTGCTAAGCAGCCTTAGTTAGGAAATTATCCCCTTTGTATTCCAATATGACCAAACCAAGCACCCAGTTTGCCGGTTTCTCGGTACAGGAATATAAAAATCTTGTACCTAAATATAGGATGTAAGAGAAACAAAATCTAAAGGACCTGTATATACCTTGTAAATGGACAGAGTGTTGTCTTGCGATATATGCCAGTTACCCTTAAAACAACTCAACATGTAGATCTATTAAGAAACTTGTCTCTGGAAGTTTAACTAGATCATAAGATTATCCATTGGCTTTAATTAATCAACATCTCTGCGAGTGATATCTTTTTATAAATATATATAGATCAGACATTGTTAAGACGCTCTGAGGAGAAATGTAAGACCCACACCCTCTCACACCCACACCTGTTAGTTATCTGCATTCATCACACCTGCCAGTTATCGGCTATCATTCACCACACCTGACAGTTATCTGATATCATTCACCACACCTGACTGTTATCTGTATTCACCACACCTAATAGTTATCTGTTATTATTCACTACCCTGAAAGTTATCTGTATTCACCACACCGGACAGTTATCTGTATTCACCACATCTGACAGTTATCTGTATTCACTACACCTGGTAGTTATCTGTTATCATTCACTACACCTGACAGTTATCTGCATTCACTACACCTGACTGCTATCATTCACCACATCTGACAGTTATCTGTATTCACTACACCTGACAGTTATCTGTTATCATTCACTACACCTGACAGTTATCTGCATTCACTACACCTGACAGTTATCTGCATTCACCACATCTGACAATTGTCTGTATGCACCACACCTGACACTTATCTGCATTCACCACATCCGACAATTGTCTGTATTAAATACACCTGACAGTTATCTAAATTCACTACACCTGACAGTTATCTGCTATCATTGGCCACACCTGACAGTTATCTGTATTCACCACATCTGACAGTTATCTGTATTCACTACACCTGACAGCTATCTGCTTTCCCTACCCCTGCTAGTTATCTGTATTCACTACACCTGACAGTTATCTGTATTCACAACACCTGATAGTTATCTGTTATCATTCACTACACCTGATAGTTATCTGTATTCACCACACCTGACAATTATCTGCTATCATTCACTACACCTGACAGTTGTCTGTATTCATTACACCCGATAGTTATCTGCATTTATTACACGTGATAGTTATCTGTATTCACTATACTTGTTAGTTATCTGCATTCACTACACCTGGTCGTTATCTCAATTTATTACAAATGATAGCTTTTTGCATTCACTACACTTGATTGTTATCTGCATACACTACACCTGGTAGTTGTCTGCTATCATTCACCACACTTGACAGTTATATGTATTCACCACACCTGACAGTTATCTGCATTCACCACACCTGATAGTTATCTGTATTCACCACACCTGACAGCTATCTGCTTTCCCTACACCTGCTAGTTATCTGTATTCACTACACCTGACAGTTGTCTTTATTCACCACACCTGACAGTTATCTGTATCCACCACACCTGAGAGTTATCTGTATTCACCAAATCTGACAGTTATTTGTATTCACTCCACCTGACAGTTATCTGTATTCACCACATCTGACAGTTATCTGTATTCACTACACCTGACAGTTATCTGTATTTACTACACCTGGCAGTTATCTGTATTCACTACACCTGACAGTTATCTGTATTCACTACACCTGACAGTTATCTGTAATCTGTATTCACTACACCTGACAGTTATCTGTATTCACTACACCTGACAGTTATCTGTATTCACTTCGCCTGACAGTTATCTGTATTCACCACACCTGACAGTTATCTGTATTTACTACACCTGACAGTTATCTGTATAACTGTCCTGGCATGTCCGTATTCCTTTGCTTTTGTTAATAACCTTTAAGCAGTTTGAACACTTTTCTCTGCTAACCCATTGGCTTGGGGATAGTAGGGCGATACTATTGTGTGTTTAAACGCCCAATCATCTGCGAAGCGTTTGTACCCCGCACTGGAATACTGGGGACCGCCATCCGACACAATCTCATCCGATATCCCATGCCGGGCTAAGATGAACTTGGTGTGGGTTATTACAGTGGAGCTGGAAGTACTGGATAACAAAGCAATTTCAAAATAACGAGAATAGTAATCTACAATTAATAAATAATTTTTACCCTGCCATTCAAAAAGATCAGAGGCTAAAATTTGCCATGGCCGATCTGGCACATTCCTGGAGTGCAATGGCTCTTTAGGATTGTTACACCTATATTTGATACAAGTGGAACAAGACAAGACAAGTCGTTCAATTTCTCTGGACATGCCAGGCCAAAACATTATGTTTCGTGCGCGGCGAAGACATTTATCAATACCCAGATGACCAATGTGTAGTTTATGAAGCATGTCTGATCTCATGGATTTAGGAATGACAAGTTTTTGACCCTTAAGGATTAAATCGTTACAGACGGACAACTCGTCTCTAACATTCCAAAATTTTCTAATCATCGGCGAGACCTGTTTTATCTTCAACGGCCATCCCGAAATAATTGTATACTTTAGTTTCTGTAATTGCTCATCAGCCTGTGTTTCACATTTAATTCTTTCAAGTTTTTCGTTGCTGATTGGCATGTGCTTAATTACTGAATGAATGTAATAGTCCAAATCAAGGTCGTCCTGATCTTCCAAGGTGTTGACCCCAGTTGACCTAGAAAGGGTGTCAGCCACATACATTTCTTTACCTGGCCTATAGGTCAACTTTATTTGATATGGCTGCAACTTCAACATTAATCTTTGTAGACGAGGCGGAGCAAGAGCTAATGGCTTACTGAAAATAGAAATCAAAGGCTTATGGTCAGTTTCAATTTCAACAGGTTTAGCATAAATGAATTGGTGAAATCTCACACAACCAAACACAACAGCTAATGTTTCTTTTTCAATCTGAGCATAATTCTGCTCGGCTCTCGTTAAGGTTTTAGAAGCATAAGCTATGGGTTTGTCGCATTGATACAGGACTGCTCCCATGCCAATCTTCGAAGCATCCACACACAACTTAACAGGTTTTGTTACGTCATAATAGGCTAGTACCTTTCCAGGTTGAGTCAATAAGGCTTGAATTTTTACAAAGGCTTCAGTGTGTGTGTCGGTCCAGTGCCATTCAACATTTTTATGAAGCAACTCACGCAAAGGAGCGTTTATTTCAGACAAATTGGGTACAAATTTAGCCAGATAATTAACCATACCAAGAAATCGTTCAAGTTGCTGTCTATCAACTGGAATTTCCATGTTGGTAATAGATTCTACTTTAGATGGATCAGGTCTAACGCCACTTTTGCTATACAAATGACCAAGATATTTCACCTCTGTCACACAAATTTCACATTTTGTTCGATTTAGTTTGAGATTGATCATGCGCGACCGTTCAAGGACTGCTTTTAACCTGCGGTCGTGTTCGTCGATCGAGTTACCAAATACAAGAATGTCATCTACAAACGTTACGACACCATCAAGATCGTCAAATAACTGACTAATCCTTTTGTGAAAAACTTCTTGAGCACTGTTTATGCCAAAGGGCAATCTTAGATACCTGTAACGACCAAAAGGAGTGGCAAAAGTAGTCAGATTAGAAGACCGTTCGTCAAGCTGTATTTGCCAGTAGCCACTGCTGGCATCGAGACGAGTGTAATACGAAGAGCCGGATAGTTTGGTCGTTATCTCATCGACAGTTGGAAGTTGGAAATGTTCACGTTTTATTGCATGATTTAACTCCCTTGCGTCCAAACACACCCTTATCTTACCGTTTGGCTTAGAAGCGATTACCATTGTGTTTACCCAATCTGTTGGATGATCTACCGCTGCGATCACGTCTTCGCGCTGCATGCGTTCAAGTTCTTTTTTCAGCGGGTCACGCAATGCAATGGGAACTTTGCGAGGGGGGTGGACTACCGGTGTAACCTCGGCATTAATCTGTATCAGATAGGGTTCAGCTAGACAGCCTAGTCCTTGGAAAACATCATCATATTCCTGAATTATTTCTTTGGTATTGGAGGATTGTTCAACACTCATTATCATCTGTACTAAATTTAATTTTACACAGTCTGGTAAACCCAATACCGGCTCAGAATCGACGTCGGCAACATAAAACTCACATATTTCTGTAATCCCCTTATATGTACATGGTAGTGTGCATTTACCTTCAACTGGAAGTGCATTCCCGCCGTATGCTGAAAGTTTTATCTTTGTTGGTTGCAGATCTATTCTGGTGCGCATGCCCTGTACCACTTTAGATGGGAGTACATTAGTTTGTGCACCAGTATCTATTTTAAATCTCACTTCTTCGTCATTTATTGGTAGGGTCACGTGCCACGACTTCTTGTTTTGTTGTGGACAGTCAATGGCGCCAATAAAGAATTCATCTTCAGACTGGGAATCATATAAGTCAATTTCATGAATAGATTTACGTTTACGGTAGCACACAGATTCAAAATGGTTGAGTTTATTACAAAATGAACATTTCTTGCCGTAGGCAGGACATTTTCTGGGCGTGTGTATAAGTCCACAAAATTTACATTTGAAACGTTTTGTAGATTCAAATGGGGCTTTATTGAATGTCTTGCCTTCCTGAACTGGAATATGTGGTTTACGTCTCCTACGATGCGTCCCAGAGTTGGTACCCACAGAATGTACCTCTGGACCCTCATTCAACAGCTTACTGTGCTGTAACGCCGTCTCAGATGTTCTGCAAATATCAATACATTTTTGTAAAGTTAGCTTTGGGTCTCTCAAAAGTCGACGCTTCAGTTCATTATCCCTCAATCCAACTATTATTTGGTCTCTGATAATGCCATCTACCAAATGCTCGTATTCACAGTTTTTGGATAATATTTTTAAATCAGTGACAAATTGATCGAAAGTCTCACCTGGCTGCTGCTCACGGATTTGAAACATGTGTCGCTCATACGTCACGTTCTTCTGTGGAGAACAATACTCGTCAAATTTGCTGATTAGAACTTCTATGTGGTCCTTCTCGCCATCCATAAATCGAAAGGTATTGTAGATTTCCTGTGCTTGCTCGCCTATGATGTGCAAAAACACGGAACATTGGAGTTTTTCGGACTTCTGATCCTTCTCAGTAGCTGCCATGTATATATTATATCGCTGAAGCCAACGTCTCCAATTTTCGGATAAGTTTCCCTCGAACACGAGAGCCTGGGGTGCTGCTAATCCCTCCATTATTGTGTTGTTTGTCAGAGATCCCACTTCTGACACCATGTAATAATTTGAAGACTCTAACACAACTTTGGAGTGTGAAGCGTTTATTGTACTAGCTTCAGGGGGATCGCTCCCACAGTACAGGATTGTAACAGTATTTATACGGATCATTGCACAAGGCACAGTGGGCCGAAAAGCCTTATTAGAATAATACATTTGCATATCTATAGCGGATAACCATTCGTGAACAAAGTATTGTATTGACAAATTCCGATATCATTACAATATGAAGGCGTGAAAGTCCAATGCTTGAATGTAACCAGCGACAACGCTGGCAATAAAACAAATTACGAGACCAAGGCCTCCGACACAGATCGAGGTTGTGTTCTCTCTTAGCTCCGGCGGGTGATTGCAGGGAGCTTCATGTTGCCCTGGTGATCTCAGAGCTAAAGGGGAACAGGAAGCCGATATGTTTGTGGTGTCTGTATTGCCTCCTGTTATAGTCCTGTATTTGTCCCGTCCAGTGGTGTCGATGGTGGTTTCTTTCAACTATTGGGCTGGCACGCCGTCATATAAGTGAAATACCCTTGAGTACGACGTTAAACCCCAATCAAACAAACAAACAAACTCTTAGCTCCAAGAGCACCCGGATAACCAGGTTAAAATGTACTTTAAAAACGTGTGTATGTTTGTTTGGTGGGGTTCAACGCCATAGTTAATGCCATTCCACTCAGATAACGGCGTGCGCCCAAAGGGTGTAGGCTTCCACAATACTGGCAACGATAAGACGGCACAATCACAAAAACAACACAAATATACACATCACGAGCAAATCGGTATCAGTATGCCCCTTAGCTCCAAGAGCACTATGGAAGGAGCCGTAGCGCTCTCCGTCCTACAGAAGCAGACATCTTAGAATTCTGTAAATGGTTTTCATTGATTAGTTCCAATTTATTTCATTTTGCGGAATAGCCATCGGGAATGGTGAAGGTCTATATCCCTATATCGGATCCGTAGTGTAATATAACAGTTTAAGGTATGGTCATGTGATGAATTTAAACGAATGAATAATCAGCAAAAAAGACATAGTCATCAAGCCACATACTATTTCTGACGGACTACTTTTGACTTTTTTTTTCAGTTTATCCCCTGTCCACTAATATGCTACCCATTGAGGCTGCACCCTGGTGAGCAAGTAAAAACTACTCTAACCAAATTTACAGAGGACAATGGTCTTCAGGCAGCTTTCATTCTTTCTGCAGTCGGGAGCGTTACCAAGGCAACGCTGAGATACGCAAATTCAACAACAGTAAGTAGCTACTATACCGGAAGTTGAGGAATAGTAAAAATCATTTTTACAAAAGTTTCTTTCATTTTTATTGATGATGTTTAAATCGAACTCAGACACTTTTTCAATGATTCAAATTCCAAAGCTGTTGAAGGACTGCCTATATTTTAAAAACCTCGCTAAAATGCTCTACATCGAAATTAAGCACTTTAAACTTCTATTTGAGTACAACTGTAGTTAAATTTTATCGCTGTTTCAGATTGCTACACTTCAAGGGCCTTTTGAAATTGTCTCTCTTGTCGGAACCCTGTCAGCAGGGGGGCATCTTCACGTAACCCTATCAGATGGAGATGGAAAAACAGTGGGAGGTCACGTGTTTGACGATATGGAAGTTTTCACGACAGTAGAGGTGATGATTGGGGAAGCTAGTGGCGTCACTTTCCGAAGAGACCCGGATGAGCAAAGTGGTTATGACGAATTGGTTATTTCTAAAAAGACCGAAAATAATTGACTTTCAATGGAACCAACATTTTCATTAGATTTTTGGTTTGCGAAATTATTGTTGCGGGAATATCTTTTTTTGCCACCTGCTGTTAATTTTTAGCTATTGGTAAATGAGTTATATGACCGTAAACATGGGATTCATTGTACACGGATTATTATCGGGTTCCAAACAATGGTGATTTAACCGCCTATATGCGTCATATTATAACTGCATAAAATTTAAATACATTATGTAGCGGTCATCCAGGTCATGGTCAGGGATGACTCCTACATAATGTATTCAAATTGTATGCCGTTATATTATGAAGCGTATAGGCGGTTATAAATGTCCAGTGTTTGGAAACCGAATTACCTTTTGAAAGTTTTTTATAATATACAGCGAAAAAAGACAAAGTCGCGTTACTTGTTATTGGTTTTAAACTTTAATCACACCGCTCCATAATCCAAAGAATCCAAATGCATAGATCAGTCATCGTTCCGATGCAAGGTGGAAGAAAATCGTTGTATCAAGCCGCTCTCCAATTCCTCATAGATGCAAAAATTGAAGTTCTTTTTTTCCAACAAGATCTACTTTCCAGTGACGTTTCTTTACCCCACCCAATGACATTGATGCCTTCATAAGAAACGTAAGAGGCGGTCTAAACACAGGACACAGGATGTAGGTTGTCAGAAAAATATTATCGAATCACTTGTAGATAACTACATGACACAAAGGCAGTGTGGATAAAAACTTAGCTTAACACCAGTGACCGTTGATTGCAAGTTATTTTTTGAGTGATAGATAGGTATGGAGATGTAAGAAAATATCAATAATGCTGGGACAGGAGAAACTATTATTCCGAAGTAAAGTGTCTGGGTTATTATTATTACAATACATGTATATCTATAATTATTTCACAAACATTTCCCCTATAATTTAATAATATACATTGCCATGTGTACAAATGGTGTATTCTATCCAAAGCAACACTGTTAGAGAATACATAAGGCATGGTTAATCAGGAGTGTTATTAGACTGCAGTGAAATACAACCTTTCTGACCTGATGGTTTTTCTGATAATTCACTTTTCTATAAATAACAGAAAGATATATAGGTACTCTAACCCTTCGCATCCCGTGGGATTTCTTTCTCACTTTTCATTTGAACAAATATAATCATTATATACCAGTACATATATTTTTAATTTCAACATTTGATTCATTGTCCAGTACAAAGAAATAATATGTTTTTTGCATAATGGAACAGTTACACTTTTCAATCTGGAAGTAGGCCTAACTACTTTTTATAACATTTCTTCCACACTATTGAGACACACTGCATTCAAAACCAGAGAATTGAAAACAAATATTATCTGTACATCATATATATGTTTTGAAAGGCTGGCGATAGCGGCGGATCAATTTCCAACCTTCACCATGGGTTGAGATAGGCGAGACGTAGGGCGGAGACGGAAGAATTAGCCCTATACATTGTGCTGGGTTTTGCTAGTATGTTGTTGTTGTTGTTTTGTAATACGAGCGGCAAGGCATCATAGCATAGGGATGGCGCAACCAGTCACAAAACACACCAAGCAGCCCCTTTTCTTTACTTCAACATTATATTAAACATCCTTTTGAAAAAATTTCAACTCTGATAGACCAACAAATCTCTATTGAAGTCACAGTCCTCCAAACTAAACTTTTGCGCCGCCATTATACAAACCTCTTTGCTCATTTGACCAGATCAACAAAACAAATTTTGTGTGATGTTTGAGCCTAACTCCGTGCATCTCCGGCATCTGATCGCATAACGTCGTTTTATACTAGAGGCCCTTTACCTGATAGCCGTTGCGATATCTACCAGCGTGAGAATGAATTATGTAGGCCTACATCTTCCCAGGACAAGGCGGAAAAGATCGTCGCATTAAGCTTCTGTCCTTTTCTTACCTTGCCTCCAAAGGTGATAAAACCTGAGTTAACTAGAGGTGACGACGGCTACTTTCGGATGACCTCTTTACTCTATCCAATCCGATGGGGGCTTTCTTACAATAAGAAAGAGACGGTCTAAACACAGGACGACAAGTAGGCTATTTTTGTACCATACATGCACGATATTAGTACCATTAACGAGTCCTGACGTCATCACAGACATGTCAATTGGCAGTGGCGTCAAGCTTGTTTGTTTGATGTGTAAACGCCTTTTTGATTAGCCTA
>JAVFBX010242681.1:0-10352 GCA_034783855.1 Mopalia kennerleyi | reverse complement strand
AACATGTCTTTCTCTATCTCTTGGCAAGGTAAAAGTGAATACAAAAAATGATAGACGGCTAAACTTCTTAGTGATAACGGTCACTGGCTACTCATTGACAATTTTGGAAGAGATCCCTGACAGCTCCGATTTCTGTTTAAAAACTAGTCACCCGCTCTAAATGAATAAACAGTTGAGAAATGTTTATCTTATTTTATTCATTTTGTAATTTCCATGTCATTTTTTTTTTTTTTAAATTTTACAGGGGGGGCAAGTGCCCCCCCTTGCCCCTATCTGCGGACGCCCGTGGAAGTGATGTTTCTTATCCCTCTATACACATCCCAAATTTTATCAAGAAATAAATATAACAACTGCTATCATCTATGGCTTCAAATCCTCAACTGACTATAGCCGAGCCTCAAGCTTGTAAAGGTCTCTGTGCACAGGTGATGTTAGATGTAGTCCTGGTGTAAATCACAGTAAGATATAGCTGTAATTGGGTTACATGTATAAAAGGTGTGGTATGTGAAATGAAGTGTAGTTTTAATGAACTATAGGTTATAAGTTTCAGGCATTACATCTCACATTTGGTCAGCAAACCACAGCCAGAGAAATACACCTGTGTGCAATAACTTAATAGACCCAAACTTGGTCATGTGACCTTCCAATTTTTGCAAGCTGACCACCAGCTATCTAAAGATTATAGGCTGGCACACCCCATTTACATGTACCCAAATGTATGGGGCAGGGATTAACCACTGCCCTACATGTAGTAGGTAGTTCACATTAGGATCTTTAGTAAACACCAATGTGGGTCCTGTTTGACCTCATGCTAGGTTACATGTACAATACTTTTTTTAAAAAGCATCAAAGGAAATTTTCTTCACAATTTTTTGTCTTTTAAATTTGGAATCATTTGACGCTAATAGCCTAATTGTGTGTCAATTATCTTGAACAGTGGAAAATATGTTCAAGATAGGAGCGAGTGATTTACAATGTCCATCCACTTCTGGCTGAAGATCAACACAAGCACTATAGATTGAGATAAGACAACCATAAGAGATGGTAAGATAAGTGTATTGTGGGAGAGACAGAGAAATGCTCATATAAACTAAGAAACAAACACCAAGGCTCATACTTCCTTATATTTGTTGAAAGCAGTTTTACAATGCAGCAAACAAATTTAACAGGATAGGGCTCCAAATAAGTAATATACACAATCAGAAAAAGTAATGAGTAGCTCAATTAATAGAGCTAGCTAAGATATGAATTCCAAGAGAGTGGATGAATACACCTAACTTCCAGCTCCATCAAACTACATCTTCATGTTGCATCTCTGCGAGTCACGAAGATGGATGATATTTTGTAAGCTAATGACTTCATCACCTCTGTTTATCAGCAGGAAAACTGGCCAATATTCTCTCATGATCAGTTGCAACCATGATGAACACTCATTATATTTACACCTCAGTTTATTTTATCAGTATGATTTTGTTTGGTGTAAAAAAATTTGTTTAACCAATGAGTTATTTTGTTGCTGTTTTTGCCACAAATTACTCAAACATACAGAACAAAAATTCATCAATTGCCTTTAAAACCGTATGGGTCTTTTAAAAAACTTAGACCAAAACAACAAGTGGATAGTTTTACTTAGACGTAATCGAATTATCGATTCCTTTTTAAAATCAGAGCTGGAATACAGTTCTTCATGAAAATTAGATAATGGATGGAAGGAAGAACCTTTGAATATAAAGTAGCTAGACCAGAGTGCGGTATCTCATAAATCTATTATACATAGTAACTTTATATAGAGATACAGAGTTAAAGTGAACATAACTGTGTCATTCCAAATTTTTCCCTTACCGGCTATCATGGGTTCAAATATTATTGGACAGTGCTGATTGAACCCATGATAGCCAGTAAGTGAAAAATTTGAAACGACACAGTTATGTTCACTTTAACTCTGTAACTCTAAATAATAGCACATGCTAACAAGACTTGAAATCGCCCATTACTGAATTAATAACTTAATAATAATAAATTATAGTGAGTTTAATATAATTTAAAAAAAATAGCTTAACATTGCCTGGTTTTGTTTACCTTAGGAATTACTATATGATTGTTGATTTAACGCTGACAAAATAAAAATCCTGAAAAGTGCTTTTGAAAGATAAACTTTTGCTCTTTTTCTTGAACTCTGCATCACTTTATACAAAAATATTGTGGATCTTGCTATATTACACACATACAAGATATTCTGCCATAAAGATGGTTGGATTTATTGATAGATGTGTGATTAAGGTATGATAACCCTACACTGAACAGTGAGAATCTCTGCAAGGTACACATTGACCATTAACTCATTCTGCCAACTGACATTAAGGTCTTTCTGGACCCCTTGGTCGATTTTCAGAACACCTGCTGTATTTAGTCTATTATACAGAAGTGTATAAATCTGAACCATATATATGTAAGCTTATATATTTTTGGAAAGCTTGAATACTGAGGATTACATATTTATGAAAGTTGTGAACATCCAATTATTATTTCTAAAAATATTGCAAAATTAGTAAATGACTACAGGAAAAAATAGACTGAACATTTTAAGTTTTATTTATCGAAGTGCAATAACGATAAGACTTAATAGATTAGTTGACCTAGTAGAAGAGTCCTTAAACTAGAAAACGGTGCCTCATTTTTGAAAAAAAAATTATTAGATCGATCACACTTGATTTTGTTGTCTATCCCACCTTGAAAAGTTGGGAAAAGTCAAATCCAACTTTCAGAAAATATTAAAAAAAACATCAAGGACGAACTTATAAAAAATGAGAGACTTTCAGAAAACATTAAAAAAAACATCAAGGACGAACTGATAAAAAATGAGACACTGTTTACTAGACCGCATCTTGCTCTTTACAATGCAACAAATTTGAAATCTCTACAATGAATAGTTTTCTAGAAATCGGCCATGAAAAATGTAGTGTCGGCTTAAAAGTGAAGTGCCAGAAATAGGCAATTAAAGTTTTACGACTTGTATACTTGATCATGGGAAAGCTAAATTATAGGCTTAACTGGAACTGTTTGTAAATGGAATTTTGATTTATGTTTTTCACCGACATATAGTTTGAATACTTAACTTTTAATCTAAGCAATAAAAAAAATTTGGTTCATTTTGAGCCCAAGGGGTCCAGCAAGACCTTAATGCATTTTACTGGAGTGTTACTGTGCTGCCAACAATGGAGAATCAGCCGCATTCACCCAGAACTATCAAATTCAGAGTAATATTCTCTGAACCGAAATTGTTTTTTTACACTAACAAAGCCTCTTCTGAGGACTGGTGGTGCATACGCATACAACCCTACCACATCAACGATAAACAGCAAAATAATATTTCCTTGACATCGGAGAACAGGCAAACGCCACCTTTCCTGACTTTTGTTACATCAACACTAAGTTCATTTATAAACAAAGAAAAAAGTGAAGAGCTTAGGATACATCCCTGTCTTAAACCTGTGGGGCATTGAAATTATTCTCTAGGTAGCCTATACTAACTCTTTGAACATATGCTCGCACGGAGCATTAGCAAATTTTCTCCTCTACATAAATGTAGACAAGAGGAATAAACGTTTGGATAGGTTGCTAGTCAAATACTTTTTTGAAATCTATAAAAGCGAAAAAAGTTTACATTTCTCACTGCATTCATGTTTTTGTATACAAGCATTATAGTAGATATGCTATCCACTATCGAGTAACCGATTCGAAAAGAATAAAATAAAACTTAATGCACGACGAATTATACAGGTTTTAATTGTTGAAAACCACATCTGTCTAACTATTTATATGTGGTCATTCACTTTATACATGTGTTTTCATAATGAAATTGTTTGTAAATTTACGCTTAATTTGCTACGAATTTATACTTAAGACTAAATTGCAACTGCTGTTCTGTGTACTATTCAATCTTGTGACGCACAAATTGGGGACACATTGAGACAGTTTTATAGCATTTAGAAAATGCCTTCGGACTTAAATAGTGCTAGCCATAACGTGTAGCTCACTCAAATATACTTGAGGGTCGACATGCGGACGCAAACCCGTGGACGGTAACCCGAAGTAGGATTAGTATTAGCAAAAAATGTCAACAACCAATCCACGGCCGTCGGGGTTTGTCCAATAAGGAAACCTTTTTTAAAAACAAACAAAACACACACACACAGCACACAGCACATTCAAACAGCTACAGTGATATTTTTGTCTTTACCAACGTTTGGGGAGCACTATCGTGATTGGTTGTTTTTGACCAATCAGTGGCCGCCGTTTGATACACAGGCGCAATAACACAATAGTGTGCAGCTAATAAGACGTGGGTTACTCAGACTGTATTCAGACCCATGAAAATGTCACAAATCAAGCTATTCTTATTAAAAGCTTATACCTAGGAAGTTTCTTACAAACCAATTAATTAGAAAACATTTGTGTAAGATTTTCTTCCTTTAAATCTGCCCAGAAGATAATAACCTCAATTTCCACCTTATTAAACACAAGTATAATGCCCGCGAATTGATTATTATACAAAGGTTACTATAGAACCGGAACATTGTTGGCTAAATATTTAAATAAGCTAAAGACATGCTAGACATTTTACTTCTGGACTTTTAAAAATGCCGTATCTTTCCAGTATGTAGTCGAACTCTGGCTAAGGCAGTTTGTTTGAAGAGTAGCAATACTCTCTTTACTTGGTTGTGTTAGTGTCAATTATTATTGGAATAAGCTGCCTACATATAATTGAAATGCCCTTAAGCACGGTGTAAAACACAAATCAATCAATCCAGTATATAGTCGACAAAGCATGCACCATAATGTAATGATGAACGATCGCAAAATGTTTACAATTAAGTCAACTGCCCGATTTATAGAGCATAAAAACATATATGGATATGTTTTATATGTTATAAATGAACCTAGACACATTATTGGCATGCTTCGTGTCATCTGATGCATAAAGATGGGGAGACTTCCAACAGGATGCGAACCGAAGTATGTCTTTTGTGAAAATATAGAGTGGCATCACGACACAGTTTCTATATAAATCGGTTAATTATATGTTTGTGTTTTTACAGAGATGCATGAACCGGATACATGTTTTATTTGTAACAACCCTGGTATCCATTAAAGTCGGTCACTGGGTACCTTAAACATAAGATACCCACTGCTAACTGCTTGTCAGACTCACTGCATGTTTACAATGGCATATACAGGCTATATAGGCTACTACTATATAGCCTTGTGTCGTTTTTGAGTGCTACCATTTCAATTGGGTGGAGGCGATGTGTGATGGCAACTTTTTGATCATATGAGTTCGGTTCGATGTCGATAAAATTACCTTGGCCTCCATGCAATGCGTACCACCGATAATCCCAGACATAATATCGTGTCATTGCTGAAATATATATCCTCTGCATTGATGTCACGAATTAACATCATACTATCACTCTCCATGAAATAGTTTCTTCTAAACGGTAAAAACACGATGGTATAAATAGCGACCATACTTTTTCTTCTTCATATTCTTTGTTCGTCAGTTGTGCTAGTTTCAAGTGATGGCATGGTATAGCGCAAAGTCCCATACCGTAAAATTTTTCCGGGATATATTCGTTCTACAAGATATACCCAGTGTTTTCGCTATTTTGGGATAACACTTTCTTAGTTTGAACAGATTCCAGTTCAGCAAATCTTGCAGTTTGAGACCCCTTCTTGAATCCAACCTACGTGCTAAACCTGCAAAAATTAGAATCTGCTCAAACTGAGAAAGTGTTTTCACCAAATTACGATAGACACATAAATAAACACAGATTCCGCATTTTTCTAACATCATCAGCCAACAGACAGTGTTGGAAAGCATTTTAATTTAACTACCGAGGCATACCCTTCCATGGGGAAAATCTGATATATTTTGGGGGGAAAATTAAACCAAAAGATATATTTTAGTGTAAAAAAAACGCCCACTAAAACTGGTTGTTCACATAGAAGCACAACGAAACCAGTCTTTAAGTTAGTTATCACCTTCATTTCTTGTTTTCATCAGAAATGCACGCCCTGAAGTTTCCTCGAGCGAGGAAGCGATATCTCGTGATAATCATATCCAGTTACGTATAGAATGGTAAGCCAGTTATGTAAGATATGACGTCAATTAAAGTGTCAGGTCTAGGATTATGGTCACAGTTACATTTGGTGTTAGATTTAGGGTTAGGTTAAGTATAACTCCATTAGACAATAGGATAAACTTATAAATCAGCATGTTTCGCAATAAAACTGTGAAGGCTTTTAATTTACGATGACTATTGTTTGGTTCACACAAACGTTCCCTTGTTTTATTCATTTCAGCTTAATTCGATAATAGAGTACATCGAATCAGTACAAGCAACAGGAACCATACATCCTTTTTTGTAAATTCCTATTCACGAATCTTTTCTTTGTTTTCTTTTTAAATTCTACTACAGATTTATATTTAGGTAATCTGTTTGATAAGTTGATAAATATACATTAGATCCGTTAAATAATAATAGGTTCGTGCAATCAGCTGTAGCACAATGATTGTTGGTTAAATCTCATTGATACTGATCCCAGCTGCTATCAATTAAAAGGCATCCTATTCCTTTTCACCTTCCAACAGTTTAAATAACATGATGTTTTCGTTATTGTTGTTACCTTATGACTCATAGCTGCGTATTACTGGCAAAAGGATTACATTCTGTGAAAATGTTAGGAGGTATTTTGAGGTTTGAAACAGCGATATTTATAGCAGCTTATAGCTTAAATAGAATTAATACCCAAAGGTGTGCTTTCACCCACTCCCTGCACACCCACAATATCGCCATCAAATAGATCGAGTTATTTTTATCGTTTATTTCAATTTCTCCGGACGAGTGCTCTTAACGGACCCCGATTACGTAGGCCTACGTCGATTTATTTTTACGATAGAGAACAAGATATCTCTTATAATGTGCCTTCCCTCAAGTAAATGGATTTTCCACATAATAACACCCACAGACAATCAACTTTACAGGATGGTCAGAAGCAGAATTGCCTCTACCCGGCCTTCAGATAAAGACGCCTTTATGGAAGCATTGGCTCTATGACGTAGGATCATATCAGAACCAACTTCCGTTGCCCAGCATCTGTCAAAACTTTGACATTAATTAAGCAATGATATTATATATCCACTTTCGCAGACCATTTAAACATATAAATGAAAGAAAAGAAGCTCCCCTATAAAAACCTGTAATAGTTTATGACATTCTATACTTCCCTATATAATTCACTATCGTTACAAATATTCCTGTTATAGTTGTTCCATCTTGACGAATATTTCTGTCAGTTGTACCATCTTTACGAATATTCGTGTCAATTGTACCATCTTTACGAATATTCCTGTTAGTTGTACCATCTTCAGGAATATTCATGCTAGCTGTACAGTTTTCAGGAATATTTCTTTTAGTTGTACCATCTTTACAAATATTCATGTTTATAGTTGTACCAGCTTCAGGAATATTTCTGTTAGTTTTGCCAGCTTCAGGAATATTCCTGTTAGTTTTGCCAGCTTCAGGAATATTCCTGTTAGTTGTACCAGCTTCAGGAATATTACTGTTAGTTGTACCAGCTTCAGGAATATTCCTGTTAGTTTTGCAAGCTTCAGGAATATTCCTGTTAGTTGTACCAGCTTCAGGAATATTCCTGTTAGTTTCGCCAGCTTCAGGAATATTCCTGTTAGTTGTACCAGCTTCAGGAATATTCCTGTTAGTTTTGCCAGCTTCAGGAATATTCCTGTTAGTTTTGCCAGCTTCAGGACTATTCCTGTTTGTTGTACCAGCTTCGGGAATATTCCTGTTAGTTGTACCAGCTTCAAGAATATTGATGTTAGTTTTACCATCTCTATAAGAATATTCCTGTTAGTTGAACCATCTCTATAAGAATATTCCTGTTAGTTGTACCATGTCTATAAGAATATTCCTGTTAATTGTACCATCTCTATAAGAATATTCCTGTTAGTTGTACCAGCTTTATAAATAATATAATATTAGTATATTGTAATCCCAGATAAAATCATTTTCTTTCAGGCTATTTTTGTAGAAAGCATAACACTACTTAAAAAATATCCATTCGAAAGACACCCATTTCTAATAAGCATGATCGGTGTGTGGGATCGTAGCCTTAACGTTCAAAATACTGGTTACTTTCGCAACGCAAAACAAACTGCGGAGCCGCCATTTCGGCTGTATATCGCCGGTACCATGAACAGATTCATGCTTACATTCAGGCTCTACAACCCTTTTTGAGACACCTGATATTTCATGAGTGAATATGCTACTTACCTTTCTGGTTCACTATTAATTGTGTAATTTCTGTTATTAAATTGAATGTGACCATGTGCATCTATCGTAGGAACATGCTAGCCGAGTAACACATTCACGGATCGCTGATTCGAAGGAAAGCGATGTTTCTTATCCCTGTATACTAATCTCAGGTTTTACCATATTCAGAAATATTGCTGTCAGTTGCACCAGATTCTGGTCTCCAGTTATATTTATAGCAACTGTACCTTTTTCAGAAGGTCCCTGTCCAATGCACTATAATCATGAATATGTATTTGTTTATTTTACAACCGTAAGGAATATTCCTATCAGTGGGACACCCGCCAGAAATAGTTATATCAATCGCGTCACAGCCAGAAATATTAATATCCGTTGCTCCACCGCCAGAAATATTTATATCAATTGCGCCACCGCCAAAATATTAATATCATTTAATTGCGCCACAGCCAGAAATATTTATATCAATTGCGCCACCGCCAAAATATTGATATCATTTAATTGCGCCACAGCCAGAAATATTTATATCAATTGCGCCACGGCCAGAAATATATATATCAATTGCGCCACAGCAAGAAATATTTATATCAATTGCGCCACAGTCAGAAATATTTATGTCAATTGCGGCACCGCCAAAAATATTTATATCAATTACGTCAGAAATACTCTTTCCTATTGCGCCATCGTCAGAAATGTTCCTTTCCGTGTTATCAATGATGGAAAATATAACAACCCCTGGGATACAAATTAATGGGCATTTCCTCATTCTTATAAATTCATCAGAGTCTCAAATGGGGGATCGTTACCCTAGGAAGGCCGAAATATACAGGTTGCTTTTAACTAATCAGTATGGTACTTCTGATAACCAAACACTACATGTATGCTAGAAGATGTCAGGAAACGTATCTATCGTTGTAGAATTTGAAATTAAAATAAACATTATATTAACATGGAAGAGTACATACATTTAAATAGAGAACGATTTTCTCAAACTTCATCACGTATATTAAACAAAACTGGTCAGAATTAAATCACCGTGTCTAGACTATAGCTAATCGATCGGGTCACCGTAATGGCCTCTAATCTAGTGTTTATCTAGTCTAGTCTAATATAATCTATTTTTAATGTAGGAAAAGCAAATTTTGCTTGCCTGCAATTGAATCCGGGCTCGTGTCTCTGTCGACCAGGACAAGCTCTCTACAGAGCCACACGGTTGAAGGACCGTTACTATCACATATTGAATAAATTAAGATAGAACAATTTCCTTGCCTCCGCCGGCATTCGAACCCGGGACCTTTTGGTTACAGGCCTCATATAGTTGTGTTTATTACCCCCCAAATAACCACACTGGCACTGAGATGACTAACAATTATAATTATACAATGTATGTTAAAGCGAGCAAATTATGTTGCAAAATACAAATGTTTTTCGAATTAGAAAACGTAATAAAATGTTAAAACATAGGTATTATTAGAAATTACCAATGTTAATGTATATTTCCCCATTGTCAACAACACTTTGTTGGTAGTTGTACCATAGTCAGACATATTGTTGTTAAGTCGAAATAGTTCTGTCTATTACACCATTGTTAGAAATAGTGCTATCTATTATACCATTCTCAAAAATATTGTTGATAATGGTACCATCCTCATAAATATTGCTGTCTATTATACCATTGTCACAAATATAGTGCTATCTATTATACCATTGTTGATAATGGCAGCTACCATCCTCATAAATATTTCTGTCTATTATGCCATTATCAGAAATGTTGGTAATAATTGTAGTCGAAATAGTACTGTCTATTATATCATTGTCAGCAATAGTGCTATCTATTATACCAGTCTCCAAAATATTGTTGATAATGGTACCATCCTCAGAAATAATCCAGTCTATTAAACCATTGTCAGAAATGTTGATACATTGTTGATAATCGTACCATCGTGAGAAATATTCCTGTCAATATCGTACCACCGTCAGTGATATTCCTGTCTATATCGTACC
>JAVFBX010242670.1:0-10352 GCA_034783855.1 Mopalia kennerleyi | reverse complement strand
CCTCTCCACCAAACGCTTGCCACACGGACAACTTCTCCATCCATGCCTTACATCACAGACAGCTTCTCCAACCGATACTTGTCCGACAGACAACTTTTGCACTAGAAACTCGACCACAGACACTTTTTCCACCCGACTCTTACACCACAGACAACTTTTCCACCGATACTTGCCCGACAGACAACTTTTACACCCGACTCTTGCACCACAGACAACTTTTCCACCCGACACTTGCACCACAAACAACTTTTCAACTGCTCCACATTGATTTCTCCACTTTTTACGGAACAAAGGTAGCAGATTATAACATGAACTATTTCCATAATTAGAGCAAGTAACGGAATAACGTTTTTATTTTCGAAAAATGGAAGTGATATTTGAGGACTGAAAGCAGCTGTATCAAAAACTTAGATATCACCGTCAGTGTCCATTTCCTGTCGCCGACCTTGTCTGTGAATTTTTACAACACTCGTAAGTCTTCGGTAAAGACTTTAACAGTTTGATTTAAAACATTGATATATATTTAGCCTGATGTTTGAAAAGAACTATCAAAACAAATACACGTGACTATTGTGCGATAGAGCGTCGATGATAAGCTGGGGTCCCACGGTTTTGGGTATATGCTGCCAATAAAAATCCAGCATTTGACGCTAGACCAGAACACAAAAAAGCCATGAAATGTCGCATGGTATCTCCCTAGCTGTCTATATATATAGATACCATGTGTTCTGATGTTGGTCCCTAATTGGTGGGAGTTGTCAACGGTGTTAGAGAGCCCACAAAAACGCATAGGTCTCGCTGCCAAACGAGAGATTACGAGATTTCAAGGCAACGTAACCGTAGAACAATTTTGCCTCTAGCCTCATGATAGTATACCTCTAGTTACACCGAGCAAACTTTACAGACGTATAACCACAACATTTAACTTCTTTTCGCTCCGTGATTTCGACGCATTGGAAAAGACAATGACACCTTGGCGGGGTTCTAAAAGACTTTCAAATCCTGCTTGAGGTACAGAGTACACGGACTACACTGCGGTTGTTTGTGACCGCATATTTCTACTGCGTATATACCATTGTACAAATTAACAGCAGTTAATATGGGCGATGGATTCAGCGAGAAGGGACGGGAGAGATTGAGAGAGAGAGAGAGAGAAGGGATGATGTCTATGGTTGGGGGAGGGGCGAATAGCTTTGTACAGCTGAATCTATATCTCTTCGCGCTCAATGATCCGCTGAAAAAGGCGATGTTTTATCCGGGGATGGCCAAACGGGCTCAATGTGAAGGAAATCAACAAGGCCATGTCATTTCGGGTGTTTCCGACTTGAATCGTTTATGTCGGATATAAGACCGACGCTGTTTATCCGACTGTCTGACAATAACTTTCTCGGGAATCAATCAAAATCTGTCTGAAGATTAGACTAGAAACGGCTATTAAATGATTTTAATTAGACGTTTAAAAGTAAACCCCGTTTTGGCAACACTTGAAAAACGGGGATTTTTTTATCAGCGGCTATAAACAAAAGATTTGTATATGCCCAATGATTAAAGAGAGGCTAATATATCGCGCCCAATAGGATATCTACCTATACTCCAGCACCAAGTGAACATTGGGGGTGGGGGATGGCTGGTGGTGGTGGTGGAGTGGTGGTTGGAGGTGTTGGTCGGGGGTAGTGGTTGAGGGTGGTAGGGTCCTTCAGATTGAGGAGATTTTCGGGCAGCAAATGTATTATATGCCGGTTGGGACTTATCTGATGAGCCACATTTTCGTGATAATGTGTTCTGCTTTGATCGCACTTGTACGATAGACCCGATTTTATTAAACATATTATATAACGAAGTGTTATAAATAGCACATATTGTGTAATCTGGTAACTTGAAAATGATATGCTTTTTCATATACAAAAAGTGAGAACCACATATCTAGAATTAGATAGCACTTTCATTGTGTGCGTGGGGAAAACATTTGCACACAAAAGAAATTGCATTTTTTTTGCAAGTGTGAGATGGCTAAGGGGCGAGAGGCTTAAGTTTAGGATGTGTAGTTATCACATACAAAGGACAGTTATATCTGTCGGTCAGTTCGCACGCTCGGTGAAAATGTCACATCCAGAAGTCAATTTAAAACGCAGATGATACAATTGTGTACGATATATGTCAGAATAACCTGGCCTATCAAAATGAAGACGTGCCCTTTATTAGCAAGTATTTTGCTACCATATGAAGCTAAAGACTTCACGACGGCAGGCATCGCCAAGGTTAAAGATCAAGATGACAATGACGGAGAAGTAGAAGTTATACAACACCAACACTAGCAAGATTTAACACTGATTTCGCTACTGTGCATTATAAATAATTCTATCACAATAAGTTGTAGTCGGTAATTAAGAAAGATTGATTAATTGATTTATTGATTGATTTGTGTTTTGTGCCGTGCTTAAGGGTATTTGACTTATATGACGGCAATGTATTCAAACAATAATCAACACTAGCACAACCACGATATGAATTGTTTCCATAATATTGGAAAGTTAATTTTTCTCTAGTGCTAAGTAAATACTGGATTGATATTCTTCAAACAAACTGCCCTTAGCCAGAGGGCAACTCAGAAAGAAGTTACTGTGATGGAATTTAAGACAATGCACAGTGGCAAAACCCGTATATCTATTCTCATAGACATAATTATATAGAGAACAGCGCCATTATTTTTGTGAAAATTTGATGAACAGCTACAAACATAGTCTTTCATCTCGTGATCTTTATATCAGTTGGTTTTGATTGTTTGATTGGGATTTAACGCCGTACTTAAGGTTATTGCACTCACATGACGGCGTGCCAGACCAATGGGCAAAGGAAATCATCCTTGATCCTACTGGCAACAAACAAACAAAGACGAGACAGGACAATCACAGGAGACGACAGAAAGTAATACAAAGACATCACAAACAGATCGGTTTCATATTGCTCCTTAGCTCTGAGAGCTATCAAATAACTATCAAATCATGTTCTCTTCCGACTAAGCTTTGGCTCGAAATGTGTGTATAGTAATAGACAACTGACGTATTGTCACCGGACTACTTTTCATTAAAGAAAGGTTTTTTTTTTTTTTATTAACGTCGTGCCCAAGGGTATTTATATTACAGCGGAAAATATCTACATTTCACTTATATGACGACGGATTGTCCCCTTAACACAGTTCTTGGCCTAATTACGATGGAAAACCGACACGAAACTCGTAAAAAAAAATCTCGCGATTGCTGGAGCCACATCCTGCGACTCATTCATATACCTGATGGTCGCCAGACGGACTCGTACCCGTAGGATTAGTATAAGCGCACACGCTAGCCACTCAGCCACGGCTGTGGACCCTTGAAGAAAGATTGTATTGACTCTTAGTGGTACAGTATTTAAAGATTAAGAGCAAATGCGTGCTTCGTGTATTCCCCGTTTTGAATTAAATGGCGAATACATCATTGTTTGCTCCTTCTTGAATTGTCGATCCTTTGGTCTTGACTCTGCGTCGATTCTCTTACTAGCCTACCTTTTCGGGGGTAAAACTACAAGGGCAACAACAATCTTCTCATGATACAAGCGAGCTGATCACAAGGCCGACCCACTTCCGGCCAAAGACAAACTCAAGCGTTACCTGTAGCTCAGACAGAAGTAGCGGAAGTCATGTTTCATAAAAGGGCATGGTAGTCACCTCTCGCGATCTGCGATAATTCACGTAATGCACTTCACTTCCGGATGTCCCCTACTTTCTTTCTAGTTCTGGTAAAAATGGATAGTTTAACATATTAGACCATTCTCCCTCCAGTCTTCGGCTGCACACAACAGCAACCAACATACGGCTCAGGAAAATCGGTATTCATGACAGAGTGGGGACAAGGTACCAGGAAGTATATATGCTGACGCAAAGGTACAAAAACGATAGCCCTTTTTTGTGTTAGGCCTATAATTACAAAGAACGCGTCTAAGTCGAAAATACAGCCTTCAACATCAACATATATCTATGGGAATTTCTGCTACTACATTCGTCCGTAGGAGAGTGAGAGTGACTCCCTGAAAGGTGCCAAAAATGTAACCCCTGCGAACAATATTTTCTTAGCATTTTGAAGGCTGTTTAAATAAAAACCGTTGATTGATTGATCGATTGATTGATTGATTGATTGATTGATTGATTGATTGACACTAGCACAACCAAGATGTGAAGCGTTTCCATAATGTTAGAAAATTAATTTCCTTCAGTGAAGACAGCATTGCTACTTTTCAAACAAACTGCCCTTAGCCAGAGGACCTCTGTAGCAGGGCCTGTAAAGACTCGTTAAAATGCTGTCACGGTGTTTTGGATACCGACCTTTTAGAGTCGTATTCTGTGTTGCTGTTAGGTACAGGTGTAGGAATGGCAGGGAGAATTGGCATCTTTTTAACTTTCTGTTGTCTCACGACATAACGACGACGTAGGTCTACTTTTATCCAGGTAAAAGCTGTGAAACTCTCTCTACACTCTATGGCTCTAATAGAACCCTTTATACGGTTCTTCAGTCATGGCCCTGGTGGGAACCCTGTTTGTTCTGTATGGAACCCTCACAGCAACTGTTCCAAGCATTTATCCCTTTCTTTTTATATCAAAAAACCGTTTTTGTCGTGATGGTTCCATATATAACCATCCTTGTTCTACATAGGACTATCCGGCTTCCGTATAGAACCATCATCTTATCTAAAGAACCCAAGAGTGTACGGTAAGCAATGCCAATGACATAGGCAGTGACAATGACATAAACAATTTTTCTCTCTTCAATTATTCAAAATATACATATGCTTATGTATTTAAGAGAAAGAAAATTCATTGACACCCAAACGAACACCGGATTCGGTTGGTGAAAAAATATCATACTGTTACGAAAGGAAGTATTTAGATTTGGATGAATATTAACAAAGAACAAATATATTTTTTATCAATATCGATTTATAATATAAATTTAACTACTAGATTTTGTGCTTCCTAAAACTTGCACAATACATTATTTAACAACAGTGTATGAAGAGGGCTAGGATAGCAAAAAGAGATATCCATGTCAGTCGGAAGGACTCGAGCGCAGCTGAGCTATTGATACCGTGGAGTACGGCGAATATTCTCATAGGACCGCCTGTACCACCTTTTACTTTAATGGGCACTGCGTGAATCATTGCTCCAAACGCCGGCACTTTTTCCAGGTTGGCAACGTTCTCTAGACCGATAATTCTGTGCGGCAACAATGCACGATGGGCAGGCCACAGACGAGAAGGGCCCGGGTCGATGGATGCTGTGTCCAGCCCCACTGCGCTGATGTATGGCCGATTCGCGTACAGCCATTTAGCAGCGTCTTCGCTGATCGAAGGGAAATGGAATGTTGTGCTGTTTTCGATATCGGGGGACCCAAAGAATTTAACTTTGTCCGGCCAACGTTTTGTCCATCCAGAATTTAACAAGACGAAAGCGTTGCTAGGAATTTTCCCATACATAGCTTCCCAGTCCTCGAGATCTTCTACAGTTAATTGAGCATCTGGGTTCTGAGCTGCACGCGCACTGATGTCAATAACAACCCCCGGACCAATCAAGCGATTTAACGGAATATCACTCATGTACCAATTATTTTCAGAAAAATGTGCCGGGGCATCCATATGCGTTCCGCCATGCTCTCCAGTACTGAATTCGTTGTATGCCAGCCTAAAACAAAATAACAAACATAATCTGTTTTATCTTAAGCACAACACTTGGCCCAAGACGGAGACTTCGCGCACAGAACCATACACTGACCAAAACATCTCTTGGCTCATGAAGGCGACTGCACACACACAGGCACACGCACATAAAATGAAAACACTTCGCTAGCTTTATGCCGGATACGTAACACATACACACGTACACTGAACATCACATCTCTTGGCACATGAAGGACAACTGGCACATACCCACGCACTCACTCATTCACTAAACAACACATAACTTGGCCCACGAGGGAGACTTCGCACGCACAACAATACACGGAAAAACACATCATTTGGTCCATGAAGGGAAGTAGATATATATATTTTTGAATGTCTAAAAACCTTAGTAGTTCTTAGACACTTAAAAATGTAGCTAGTGTGAACGTCCAAATTATATAAATCAACCTTTAAATCTCAACGAAGACACAGTTTTCATAAGGATGAATTTGGCTAAGAAGATATTCAACATTGTGATTAGAATGTAAGATTTATATAAATTATATATAAGCCATGTATAGAAATTTACGAGGACATTAATCACACTAACAGCCAGCATCACAATAATAACCTTTTCCGATATGAGCAGTTCTGATCTTTTCTAAGATATTATAAATAAATATCCGAAAGAAAAAAGAACTTAGAAACGCTATGATGGATATGGGAAAGATCTTTCATTAATTATCATAATTATTTATGTTGTCATACCAAAACCCTCCAGGCATTTCTCCTTTGAACAAACTATTCAGTTTAAAGGATGGTACTCCTGGCCAAAACACAGCCGTCTTGTCGAGGTCATGGGTCAAATCGATAAATTCCGGTTCTGCCAGAGACAAACGCATCACAACTGTCAGGATCAGCACCTTACGCATGGCGGATGAAATCTGTAGTGATGCAAAAAAGAGAGAAAAAACGAAAAGTTAACAGCTTTTTTTCTTAAACCGATTAACAATTGAAATTTACCAATTCACTATGCCAAGCCGGTTTATTATTTCTACCGTTATTCTACATATGTCAAATTATTTTTTCTTTTATTTTACTTTTGTACTATTCCTTTTCACATATGTGAAATTCTTTCTAACTTATGTTAGAAAGATTCTCTCTTCTGTAAAAAAAAACAATTTAACATATGTAAAATTAAAGTTTATTTTACATATGTGGAATTCTTTTCAACATATGTAAAATCCTTTTCAACAATTGAGAAATTCTTTTTCACGTAAGTAACAAAATAACACAAAAACCAGACTATTCCACACATGTGAAAAAGATGTTCACTAATGTAAAATGAACTTTCATTTTACAGATGCACAAAAGAGTTACACTTATCAAAACTACTGAGAAATCATTATTCCCGACCACAAGGGACCGTATCCAACCTTCGTTTGTGCTCCTATGCTATTTAAGAAATGTAGTTTCCATGATTTATTCTTCGCCAGAAAATAGTTAATGCTTTGCCAAACGCATAGGATGGATGTGTTTCTGATCGGATTGTAGTTTTGGAGCAAATTTATTGCCACCCAATCGTGGCTGTGAGGGAGAAGCCTGTATACTATTTGTTAGCTTGGATGCTTTTATTTTACATATGTCGAATTATTTTCTCACATAAGTTGAATTTTTTTTCACATCCAATTCTTTTTCACATATATACGTCTTATTCTCATATGTTAAATTCTTTTTCACATATGTGATATTATTTTTTACGTATGTGAAATTATTTTTCACATATGTAAAACAAACAAAAAAAGTCATACGTGAAAACAATTTAACATATGTGAAAAAGACTTTCAAATTTGTATGAATGTTATGTGTAAGCTTACTGTCGCTTGGTTGCGTGAAATCATTTATATCTTAACCCACCTTTACACATGTTATGTTTTAGAGATTTGTACTACCTACCGATTGACCATCATGCAGGTATATGCGTGAGTCACACAATAAGACAAGGAACAGTGTGAAGTGGATAATCCGTTGTCATTTAAGTGAAATACTCTTGAGTACGACGTTAAACCCCAATTAATCAAA
This sequence comes from Mopalia kennerleyi, assembly GCA_034783855.1. Lineage (NCBI taxonomy): Eukaryota > Metazoa > Mollusca > Polyplacophora > Chitonida > Mopaliidae > Mopalia > Mopalia kennerleyi. The sequence continues at coordinate 2,582 of JAVFBX010242670.1, read as the reverse complement.
AAAACAAACCTACCGATTGTGCTTGTATGTACTTGTCAGTCATGTCATGTTTATATCTGTTTATAATGGCATCATAGTATGTTTAAAGGGGTTATGGTGATGTATTGTTGAATGGTCATGGTTAATGAAACTGCCTATTGATACGGATTTGCGTTCCGGCCTGTTCTGATCATTTTAGTGTTTTGTGTAGTAATTGTATTCTGTTTTGTTATTCATGAAAAGTCAATTATGGCGCCGAATATAGGTCATAGTGTTATCAATGTAAATATTTTCAGAAACGTTGAATACTCAGGATTACAAATATGTTAATTTGGTGAAGATTCAATAATAACTTTGAAACTTATTATAATAAAATTAAATACAAATCATGGAAAAAGACAGTGCACATCTCGACTATCAAGTTTGACACCAAATGAACTAGCCCTTGGTTTAACAAGGTGGTTGCGGGTGGTTCACCTTCGCCCATTGGCTTGGCACCCCGTCATATGAGTGAAATAGCCCTAAGTACGGCCTTAAACCCCCAATTAAACAAACAAACAAAACAAGAACCGTCCAACTGTGCTGTACATTAAACATGGTTATGATCGGCAACCGAGAAGGCACAGACCCCGATATTAAATGGAAAAAACTAAAGCAGGCACCATTATTTAGCAAGTCATCCGTCTATAGTCTCTTGACTCAAGTTTCAACAAATATTAGAATGTATACGTATGCGTTCAGACCATATCTAACCAGTCTCGATGGGTATCCGGTTTTCGCTTGTTATATTTGAGTTCAAGGTTGCACACCAATTTAGCAACCTTCGGACAAAATGACCAAAGTAAAGTTCAACTTTCGTGACCTTTCTATAAAATGCGGTGGTCAGTTTACACAGTGAAATAAAAACAATGACCACCCTACATGAGAAAATAACTGGTTGGCATAGGCCTACTGTCATGCCACTCTAGAAATCTCTAAACATGCAATTACTTGTTCACATTTGCTTCATTATCCGGGATTCGCCGAGACCCCTGTAACATTCTGCAGCCAACCAAAATGTATATATTCTGTGACCGGGTCATCCGCTGCACATGCGTGGTAGGCTAGTTTACAACCAGCGGAAGATTAAAGAATCAACTTGCAGTTTGTAAGATTTCCATGAATTATTGTTAAACTTAGTGTTTATATTCGTCATTAAATCGGGTAAATTAATCTTGCAGCTATAATATTCACACAAATCAATGAGCAAAAATTCAAATAGTCCGCACAACGCCAGGTAACCATGGATTTGATCGCTGCACAACTCTCCTGATTTGTGGTTGTTTTCTCTTCAAGGTGATATCGTTAACTGATTTTCACCGGTATCGCCACATATGCCGCACATTGAGAGCGTTTGAGCGGATCCAAGGTTTTTTTTAGACCGTTATGCATTTTTAAAGTGCACTGCAAGCTGCGCACTGCAGACTGTGTCGGTGGGATTAACACATGTCACAAAAAAGCATATTAATTTTGTGACATTTGGTGAAATGCATTCCTGTGTGAAGTCAATCGATGAATTTGTTTGTTAATATAGCTAGCGTGATGACACGAGTTTGTGACAAACGGAAAGATGGATGGTCGAATTTATGGAAAGACGGAAAAACGGACGTTCAATAACTTTCTTGCTTCCCTTTACTGTATCAGAAGAGGATAATAAAAAAATGTAAAGAAAGGGGGGGGGGGCCAAAAATTTAAAAAAACCCCCCCCCCCCCCCCCCAGAAAACCAGAATACTTAAACGAATATGAATCTCTTTGTGGTCATATATTCCATGCATTCAGAATTTATTGTTTGCTATTTTAATTTAGTAAGAGATTTTGACTTGTTTAAAAGTGGCATTCCGAATTTGTAATTTACCTAATTAATCATTGTTTAAGTCCCGATTATATATGCGTTCTAATTCTTACCTGTTCTTGCATAGGATTAAATTCTCGGACGGGATGAGAACAACTATTCTCCACCCAAAACCTTAACCCGTTCTGGATACGTTTGAATCGTCTGGCTACCTCCAGTTGCGAGTTTTTTTAAATATATATATATATCATCGAAATTTGTGTTATTATAGTATAATTGTGTTTTCCTATCAATTACAGACATTATACAATATATACTCTGCGGTATGTATGTCACCCAGATAGGATGCCATTGACAATGTGAAGAGGTTAAATACACATCATCCACATACTCATCTCTTTCAATGAATGTAAATATGTAATAAAGGGCACTCTTAGTTCGCTAAGTTCGCATGTACTATAGTCCGTATTTGGTGGCACGTGGCATATATTAATCGTTTCAACATGTCTAATAAAAGATTCTACCACGTGCTGGTTAAAATTTATAACCCCCTCAGTACCCAGTTTTATTCCGGGGTGGGTCAAGGTTCAGTTGTGGACTCAATGTTATTCAGGTATTACTACGTCATGGTTTCATGGTGGATTCAGCATCATTCTGGATAGCGTCTTCACTTACTTAGCGGTGGAAACTGTGTAATTCGAGGGTGGGCTCCTTCACGTTCCGGTTGCAAAACGTTTTCAATCGGCGAGTATAGCGTTTTTTCTCGAGGGA